>JAVKOQ010000017.1:302500-407182 GCA_031835245.1 Balamuthia mandrillaris | reverse complement strand
AACCTCCATCTCATCCCGAAACCACATCCTATGTATGTACATCTTGCAATATCGGACTAGTTAACAGCGATCACTAACTATCTTGTCTTAAAATAGTCTCAAGCCACTGTCCCAAGTGGTCCGCTTTCCACAGAAGACAAAATTCACCTTCAACGCCTCTTATCTTCACTTACAGGCACCAAGGATTCTATCAAGGTATGTTCCCGTTGCTTTTTCGCGGGCTGCTTTCTCTGAATACTCATGAGGTTTTTTTTTTGCTTCTCAGAGCGGGAAGGATTGGATTTTCCAACATTGGAATAACGCAGCGGATGTCATAAACGTGATGCGATCGCACGTAGAGAGTGCACCAACTTTTGAGAAAAAATTGGTGATACTTCACCTCATCAGCGACGCTCTTCATCATGCGTAAGACTTCCTCTCCTCGTTTGTGGGTTGTGTGGAGTATTTAGAGTCATTTGTGTTGACTCCCTATTTATCTTCAATAAATGGCAGAGCGGCAAGGAGACCAGAGCTTGGATTGGATTCCACTTCCCTTGATGACTTGAGCGAAGCTTTCAAGATGCCACTTGTCTTCATCATGCGCTCAGCTTATCAAGGACAACAACCTGACCAACAACAGAGAGTGTTACAGGTACACATTTGACTCTCTCTCTCTCTCTCTCTCTCTCTCGCTCATACGGCGTCGTAACTTGCTTCTATTTCATTTGTAGCTGTTGGAGTTGTGGGAATCGCGCAACATTTATGGTTCAACCACTATCGCCAGAATGAAGTCAGCCATAGAGAGTGTAACCACTCCGATGGAGCCTCCCCACACGTTGAGCGCACAATCCGCCCAAAGTTCATACAGCTACGGACCGCCTGCAAGTTATCACCAGTCCTATGCTTCCTCTTCAGCAGCGGTACGTATCCCGCTCATACCCTCCAATCTGGGTACTAGCATTACTAATGCGATGCTTTGGTTGTGGTGTCTATAACAGGGAGGAGGGTATGGCGGTGGTTATGATTATTCAGAGCAACAGCAGCAGCACTATCAACGTAGATCCTCTTCCTCTTACTATGGTGGTGATGGTGGCAGTGCAGCGAACGACAGCCCCACAGACAACGACAACAGAAGAAGTCGCAGCCGAGAGAGTAGCAGATGGGACAGTACCTCAGAGAGAGAAAGGAAACGTAGGCGGTCTCCTTCCCCAAAGCCCTCCAAAGATGACAGAGACTACCGCAGTTCCTCTTCCCGGAAAGAAAGGAGGGGCGCCAGCGGGTGGGACAGTTAGAAGCTTAGTTACCGCCAAGCCAGCCCTCTCCATCCATCCTATCTCGCTTCCTTTTTTTTTTTAAATTTTTTTAGATTCCGCCCAACAGCACTAGTTTAATAGCACAACAAGAACTACAACCCAACCCAACCCCACCCCATTCCTTCCTTTTGCCTCTCGAGCAATGGGGAGCGTGCGGCACCACTACCGCTGCCTGCCTGCCTGCCTGCCTGCCAGGTGGAGTGGTAGCGTGACTATGCCTGGGGGGTAGTTTGCTGGAATTCTTCGAAACGCCAAAAAGCGAACAAAATTCTCCTCATCCTCTCCTCTTTTCCTTTCCTTTCCTTTTTTTTTTGGCTCAAACAAAAGAAAAAAAAACCCTACCCTACCAAAGAAGACTTGTCACTTTTGGGTGTTGCTTGGGCCTCTGGATTCCACCGCCGCTCAAGTAAGTAGTGCTTGTTGTCCGTGCAGGGAGAAGCCTCCGGTGTGCCCTCGTGAACGCACTGACTGACTCTTCGTCCTTTACAGCTCCTTTTATTTATTATTTTATTTATTCTTATTTTTTCAGACTTTTTTTAAAAAAAATACCATGACCACCTCATTGGGAAGATTTTTGGCGAAGCGGAGTGTCGTCTCTCCTCGGATGAGCTTGGTGGACCCTCTTTTGAAGCGCAACGCCTACGCCTCCACTTTGTTGTGCGGAAAGCGAACCTCGTTCGCTCCCCACTCCTCCTACAGATACTACACGCAAGGTACTTTATTATTTATTTTATCCCACTTCTTGTTTTTTCCTCAACTACCCACTGATCCTTGTTTCTTTTTTTTTCTTTCTTTCTTTTTTTGTCGTTGTCGAACGCTGTAGACACGGAGCATCAGCAGAAAACCGAAACAGAACAGCAAAAACAGGAGCAACCGGAAGGAGAAGCCGGTGGCCCAAAGGAAGAAACCAGCGTTGAAGAGCTGCGGGCAAAGGTCACACAATTGGAGAGCGAGGTGAAGGAAAAGCACGAAGCGTACTTGAGAGCACTCGCCGACCAGCAAAATCTCATCAAAATCACAAAACGGGACGTGGAGAACGCCACCAACTACAGCATCAAAAAGTTTGCAGGAGATTTGCTGGATGTGGCCGACAATTTGAGGCGAGCCATCGAGAGTGTTTCAGAGGAAAAGCGCACGGCAGAGAACAACGCCGTTCTGGATGCGCTGTTGGAGGGAGTGGTCATGACAGAGAAGGTGTTGCTGGACACCTTTGGAAGGCACGGCATCAAGAAGTTCTCTCCGCTGGGGGAGAAGTTTGACCCCAACTTCCACAATGCCCTCTTCCAGGTGCAGGATCCCAACAAGGAGCCTGGCACCGTCATGATGGTGCAGCTGCCTGGCTTTACTCTTAAGGAACGTGTGCTTCGTCCTGCTCAGGTTGGCGTTGTTGCGCAACCTCAACAATGAATGCAGCCTTGATGCTCACTACCCTACTACCCTTGATAAACAAACGAGAAGGAAAGAAAAAGGGCCTTTTCTCTTGGCTTGTTTCGGGGAGGGAGGAGAGAGAGAGAGAGAGAGAGAGAGAGAGAGAGAGCATTAGAAAAGTCCAAAGCCTTCCCTTGGAAAAACAGCGCAAAAAAAGAGAGGCAGGAAAAAAAAAAGAGCAAAGAAGAAGAGAAGGAAAGGGGAAGAGGCTAGGGATCACACATGGAGGCCGACAAAGGGACAAGTGGTAGCGGTGGCGGTGAGGCTCCAATAGACGAGAAGCTGTGGCAACTGCTCAAGGCTGAGGCGTTGGACAACCTCTTCAAGATCCCAGCTGCGCTGGTACAAAAGATCTTGGGGGAGCTAGGCTGGAGCATGCAGCAGCTGCTGGAAGGGTTGGTGCCCTTGGCTGCCTCCTTTTCTCGCTGCCCCATCTCTTGCTTCAAGGTGGGCGCGGTGGGCCTCGCCGAGAGCGGGAACATCTACTTGGGGACCAACGTGGAGTTCCCAGGCATTCCTCTCCATCAGTCCATCCACGCAGAGCAGTTCCTGGTGAGCAGACTGCACGCCAACCAAGAGCGAAGGCTGGTGCGCTTCGCAGTGAGCGCCACGCCTTGTGGCCACTGCCGTCAGTTCCTGAAGGAGATGTACAAAGCGGAGGACCTACAAATCATTCTCAGCAGCAAAGACAGCGCGGTGATAATGCTGGAGGAGTTGCTGCCCTTTAGCTTCGGACCTTCCGACTTGGGGGTCGACAAACCGTTTCTTCAACACGTTACCTATCCCCTTTCTTTGGTCAGCGACAACAACAGCGGCGACCAAGACAAGAAGGAGGAAGATGAACTCGTAAAGGCAGCACTGACGGCAGCAAGTCACTCCTACAGCCCCTACTCTCAATGCCCGTCAGGGGTGGCCCTCCGCACTGACGATGGACGTATCTTTGCTGGCTCCTACATAGAGAACGCAGCCTTCAACCCTAGCTTTGGGTCCCTGCAGGCGGCCCTCACTGGGCTGGTGGTAGCTGGCATACCCTTCTCTGCCGTGGCGGAATGTGTGCTCGTGGAGAGAGAGGACTGCCTCCAGCTCGCTTCTGGCGGTCTATCCCAAGCCTCTGTCTGTCGGTGCCTCCTCGATCACCTCCCTCAACCCTCTTCTCCTTCCACTAGCACCGCTTCCGGTCTTCCCCGTTTGTGTGTGGTGCATGCCTCGTTGTCGTAACTTGTTGTTTTACTATCAACATTGTTTTAGAGTTTAACAAACTATCTCCGAAAAAAAGAAGGGTTGTTCTGGCGGGAAACATGCTCATTGGCCCAAAAGACTAATGTCTGTGATTTCTTTTTTCGTTGTCCTTAGATCTTATGATCTTTGCGCCGCCTATCTCTCTCACCGCCATTATAATGCCACGAAATCATCATATCTTGGTTTACCACTATGATGATGACGAAGCAATATCAGTGACTAAGCAAAGAGCGCTTCCTTCCACGCCCGCGACCACGGCCACGGCCACGGCCACGACCTCGGTGGCCCTTGGGCCGCATCCGGTTGAGACCCATGTTTATCCTGCTATTAAGGAACGGATCACACCACACACAGCCGCTGTACTTGGTCTCTCCTCCTTCCAGCGGGGTGTTATTCTTGTTGAAGTCAACGCGTAGTAGTGCTGATCCACACTCTTCGCAACTCTTGCTGGTGTCGGGAGCTATCTTGTGGGCGCCTTCTGGGAGGTAGATGGTTACGTTGCATTGGTTGCAATCCATTTTCCATTTGGGAGCACTGTTGGGGTCCATTACAATTGTGCCCTCTTCGCACTCCGGGCAGCCCGTCACTGCATTGTTCACAAACGAGTGCTTACAACCTGGATGAGGGCACTTGTTACAGCCCATCCCAACCTCCATCCCCTCCAGTGTTGGGTAGTTATAGCAGTATGGGCATAATGGGTACTTGCAGGAGAGAGGGAGCAAGAGAGAGAAAGCGTGTCAGGGTTAAGCAGTGACGCAGAATAGGTCGGACAGCCTACCGTTTTTGAGCCTACTTGACAGAGCAGCAGCTCAAAGTTATCAAGTGGGCACTGAAGTTCTTTGTAAAGCTGTTTTAGAGAATCCAAATGAATAAAGTGTCAGCGCGTGTTGTTGAATTCGCAAGACAAATGACCAAACATTAAAGCAAAGAATAGAGGTACTTACCTTGATTGTTCCGTTCTGGGGTAGACTATAAGTCTCTTCACAGGTCTCACAATACAATCTGGCAGGCCTGTGCATGAACGTTAGTCAGTACAAGCAGCTCCTCCCCAAACAAACAATTATACATACTTGAGAGCAAGATATTTCATGTAACGTTTACATTTGCCACATTTACTCCGAAATTTAGTGGGAGTGTTGGCCAGAGATGAAAATGAGGCTTCAAAGAACTCATCCATTCTGATAATCTTGGCCACAAAGTAGGCATACTTGGCTGCAAAGATTTGTAGCAGGTGATCGATCACCAAGTTCTTATGAGCAAGACCTTTGGCCACCAGATTCACACTTTTCTCCACATTTGCTCGCACGCTTGGGAGTACCAACTCTTTGTCAATCCGGTGGTAGCCATGTACCTTAAAATTAGAGACATAGGTTCAGGAATGCGAGCGAGAGAGAGAGATAGAGAGAGAGAGAGAGAGAGAGAGAGAGAGAGAGAGTACCAGGGCAATTCCGAGCTTTGTTGGTACGAGGCGTCGCCCACTCTCAACTCGTACGTAATTTCTTTGGCAAATATTGTTGATATGACTAAATTGATTTGGATGGCACTGATTAAGTATCTCGATACTTTTAACCAACAAGAAATAAAACAAAAGAACTTACGAAGGTATAGAGGCATCTGTGCCAATCCCATGCTTTTCCATCTGGCGACAAATCATGCATTAAGAGGGAAGGTGGAGAAAAGAAGGCAGCAGAGTCATACCTTGGATATGAGCTCACTCTCTGTAAGATAATCGGGAGGGCTGGTCTCGCCTTCAACAACTTTGATTTCTGAGATTGCCCAAGAAGAACCTTCGTAGAAATGGGATCAGTAATGATAAACTTGCTCTAAAATAAAAAAGTTAAACAGACCTGCAACGCCAATGTCATTCAGACCAACGTCCTTCATTGCCAACCAAGGCATGATGAGAGTAAATCCAGGGCTCACGAGCCGCTTCCCGCTGTAAGAAAAAGTCTCTTGGTGACTACCATCTTGAGAAGCGTTGAAAGAGAATTTGGCTTTGAGTTTAGAATATTTGCAATTGGGGGATAGAGTAGCTATAAAATGTCTTGTAATGTAGTCATAGAGCCGCCAGTCATCGCCACTAAGCTCTGAAGGCTCAGCAGAGCGCATGGGAGTGATAGGGGGATGGTCGCCTGCATCAACTCCTTGCTTCGGCGGATGGATGCCTTGACCTAGAAGAGATTGAACGTATTGTCCCCAAATGCTGTGGGTACGATGGGCTCCCAGTACTTCCACAAGGTTGAAATTAGGGCTGTAATGCGTAGTTTCTGTCCGTGGATAACTGATGTAGCCGCCTAGGTAGCTATATATAACACGTCATGAGAGACTGTTAACACTAAGACAAGAAAAGACATTGGAGGTGATAAATACAGTCGTTCAGCAAGATGCATTGCGTGGTGGGGTCCCATTTGTAGCTGCGTGCTGGCAACCTTTAGCATTGTGGTTGTGTTCAAGGGAAGAGGTCTCGCCAAGCTCCGTGTTTTTGTCTCGGAGCTTAACAGTCTGTCATCGCAATTTGTTATGATTTGGATATTTGTTATGTTTGTTGAGTACGAAGGAAGAACGTACTTGGCAGTGCTGTGGCGTGTCAATAGCTCTTGGAACATGCAGGCAACCTCAAGGTCAAACACGCGGCCTCTGTCCCACTTCAGGACGAGAGATTGTGCTTCCCTGTTCTCCACGCGCGGTTCCACCCGCCAAAACTTTTCTGGTGTAAAGGTTTGTTTTAAATCATGACGAGCCACACAGAACCCCAATCTGGCGCGTGCAGAAATATAGCAACAGGCATAACGAGACCAGAAGAGGCTAGATATCAGCAACAATGTGAAAGAAGGGCAACAAGGAAGGTTAACGTTCGTACGTGGGCGTCTGACAGGGACCATAAGATATCAATGCCGAGTCAAGGTCTCCGTACTACAGTCACAAAGATAGCAAATGATGGCTCATTAGCTGAAGATCGGTGATGACGAGGTGTAGCAGTACTGACCTTGCCCTGAAAGTAAGCAGTCTGAAAGCGTGTAAAAGCAACACCGATCTTCAGGTCAAGCTCTTGCCTGGCATCAACAGCGGCAGATTCATCGGCGTTGGGTTTGGTGAGGGTATTCATGGCACGGACAATGTCGGGAGCTGTTATGGATGAAAAGCGAGCACGATAGACAGTTTGATGTCCTGGGTGGCTGCGAAGTTTCGGCAGAGCGTTCTCCATCACTTCAAAGCATATGTTCTCGCCTTCTCTGTCACAGTCCAGCCAGAGTACGAGGTAGTCGCAACCCTTGGCTTCCTTGCGAAGATGCTTACAAATATGGCTCTACAGTAAATAAAAGGGCATCGGTGGTTCTGTGAGCTAATGCCGTGGAGGAGGCTGCAGTAAAGAAGAAAGCAGACACGACAAGAACCTTTGGGTTGGCTTCCACTTTGTGTATCTCTGCTTGAAATAGCTCGGCTGGGTCTCCCGTGGAGCGATGTTTAAAGTCAGTGCTGCGATCAAGAGGTTGAGGAAAAGTTGAGCCAAACAAAATCGCCAAACGAGAAGAGGAGGAACTGCAAGCAAGCAAGCAATTTTACGGCACCAACCTGTACACATGCCCAGCCACAGAGGTCACTTTGAAATGCGCGTTCTGCCCGTTGAATGTGCCTAGTGTTGCGAGGAAATGTGTTAGCGTGGTGGTGACAGTAAGGTGCCGGCGCTAGCAAGGCACCTCCTTGAAGCCAAGGCCTGGTAGGTGGAAGAAGGAGAACAGCGGTCGGTACCTGGAAACTCGTGGACAGGGCACATTGGGGCGATGCCCTTGCGAGAGGAAGCGTGACCCTTGCTGAGTATGGAAGCAATGGAGGAGGCGATGCTCGGCTTTTCGGCCACCATGAGAACTACCGAAGGCGCCATTTGTGTGCTCCTTTGTCTTTTCGTTTTTTGTTCTTCTTTTTGTGGTTGAGAGTTGCGCAAATGCTGCAGCAATGGTGCACAGGTTCAAGAGGGGAATGAAATTCGGCGCGCAACCCTAATGCCACCGCTGCTGCTGCGTTTCTGCGGGGCCTCAACCCTAACCTACCCCTTTTGCTGCCCTTTTTGCTCGCCCAGCCCCAGCCAAAGGGGCAGCCAAAGGTCCCAAAATCAAAAAACAAAAGCCCAGCAAAAAAAAAAAACCAAAGGGAACCCCTCCCCTTTGCTCCGCCCCCCCTTCCTTCGCTCCTTCGGCTCGGCAAGGCAGACAGGCAAGCAGAGACAAGGGCAGCCCTTCTTTCGCCCTTCTTTCCTTGTGCCCTCACTCTCCGTCTTCCCTTTCTTCCCCCCCCTTTGCGCAACCAACCCTTGCCTGCCTACTACTTTACCATATTTATATCCAGGGTGGGTGTCCCATTGCTTGGAAGAGGCGCGCACTCGAAGAAAAAGCAAGGAATAGTAACAGAAAGGCCAGTCTTGGACTTAGATCCCCTTGCTTGCTGCCTTCCACACAAACCAACCCCTTCCTCCTCCTCCTCCTCTTCCTCCGTGGTTATTTGTATTTGCCCAAAGCCACTTGCGCTAAAACAAACAACCACCATTAACGACTTGCTTCTTTCCGACAACCAAAACAACCACCCCACTCCATTCACTTATTATTATTATTGCAGCTGCAACCAAAACACAACAACAACAACACAAAATCTGCTGCTGCTGCTGCTGCTGGCAGACTGACCTACCGGTTCGCTTTTTTTTCTTTTTCTGCCCTATGAAATCTTTTCCTACCCCCATTTTTCCAGTTTTGATCCTGAATGTAGATTTGTTGTTGTTGTTGTTGTTGTTGTTGTTGTTGTTGTTGTTGTTGTTGCTCTCTCCTCTCCCTCTTGCTTCTAGACAGGGCATTGCTAGTCGAAGGTGTTCTTGACTCCGGAGGAGCAGCAGGGAGTAGTACATACAAAGATGCGAAACAATAACAAACCAGGCGCAAACGCTTTCGGAGAAGGTCCCATGATGGGGCATGCGCCTCACCTTCAGCATTTTTCCTCGCACCCTACTCTCCACCTCTCGCCAACCCCTCAACCAGCCACCCATGCTCGTGGCCGATCTCCCTCCCCAAGCCTGGAGGAAAGCTTGGATCCGCTTTGCAGCGATGGGGAGGAGGACTATGAGTTCTTCCGTGAAGAAGACCTACCACAGAGAACTTCCTCCGCTCCTCCTATCCTTGAGGTGCAGGAGCAGTCCTTGTTCGCTATGGGCAACTCCTATGCACACTTCTTTGCTGATCGCACTGACATACGCTGTGATGAGAGCTACCTTCACTTTTATGTGTCCTACAACGACCCCAGTAAGTTGCCTGCCCCATTAGAAGGCCTTCCAGTTGAGCTCTCTTCTCCTTTGGGAGAGGACATCTTACGAGAGGTAATTTCTCTTCCCTCTCATTATTTCGTACTTCTGTTCTTTCGCTCTGTCTCTTCTGCAACTCTGTTGATCGTTCATCACTTAACGAAATCCCGCTGCTGTGTCTCCGTTGTAGCCCTATTCTCCCTCTGGCGGTTCCCCGCCCATGTCTGCCAAGTTTCTTCCCTATGCTGAGAGAGATGTAAGTTGAACTTGTCTGTCTTTGTTCGGTTTCTCCTTTTACCTATCTCTCTGACTGTCGCCTTTACTTTCCTCTATTAATGTTTTATTTATTGCATTTTATTCGTATTATCTTTTGTTTCGGTGGCTTCTTGCGCATGGCAGTTGATGTTCTCACCCAAGTGGTCAAGGCCTACCTCGAAGCGTGTTGGCAGTATTTCATCCCTTGAAGATTTTTCTTTGGATGAGAATGCACTTATCCCAGACCTTAGCAGCGACAGCGAGAGCGTTTCCTCCTCTGTGGACGACCTACCCACTCTTTTACAAAATTTTGGTTTGCAAAATGGCCACCCCTCTTCCTTGGTGGGTCCAGAAAAGTTTGGGCAGAATCGTTACCTTTGGGAGGCTAGTGATAATCCTGGTGGTCAGTACTTTCACTATTTTTTTTTCATGCACCCTAAATTGTTTGTTTTGCTCATCTCCGTTATCTTGCTGAACTTGCTCTCTCTCTCTCTCTCTCTCTCTCTCCTTACGAAGACCCTGCTGGTGCCGCCAATGGGCTGTCGGATGCAGTTACTGTCAGTTCGGTAGAACAAGGTTTAGAGGATTTGGAAGTGTCTGGTGATATGCCAGCCACACGGAGACGGGAGGTAAGGCGCTCGGTCCCCAAACTCCTTCCACTTTAACTTACTCTTCTCTCTCTCTCTCTCTCTCACTCCATACACAGCCTCAACGAGGACAGTCATCCTCCAGTAGTGCTGTTCCTTGTCGCTACTACAGCCAGGGCTATTGCAGTCGAGGGGATCGCTGCAACTTCGCACACGTGGAAGGCGAGACAAATTGGACGGAGGAACAATCACAAAACACAGCTTCCCAGGAAGGAGGCCCTGCACCCTCCTCTCAGCCCCAAGGCAAGACTACAGCAGGAAGGGGTGGCAAGAAAGCGGCAGCTGGGTCCAATGCCTCCTCCAATGCGGGACACCGAAGACGCCATTCCAGCGTTATCACGCCTGCTGCTCACCCTCCCGGATTTGTAATGGGTACCAACACCTTGGCTGGTCGCTTCACTAGCATCGAACAAGTGATCGGTCAAATTTATCCAATGTGCAAGGATCAACACGGCTGCCGCTTTTTGCAAAAGAAACTTGACGAAAAGAACAGGCAGGTCACTGATACTATTTTCAACGAAGTCTATCCTCACTTTGCCGAGTTGATGACCGGTGAGTCCTCCTCTCTCTCCTGGTTGGTTCGGTTTTGCCCGTTAACTTGTCTTTTTTGTTTCCCTTGCCCATTATTAGATCCTTTTGGAAATTATTTATGCCAAAAATTACTCGAGCACTGCGCAGAGAAACAACGCTTGATGTTAATTGAAAGTGTGGCTGGAGACTTAGTCCGTGTTTCCCAAAATATGCATGGTACTCGTGCTGTTCAGAAAATGATCGAATGCCTCCAAAACGCACAAGAGGTACTAATTTTTTATTTCCTGCGCTATGTTCTGTTGTGACTTGCTTCTTTAACCTGATAACGTTGACATCCTTTTTGTTTCATCAGATCCGCTTAGTAACTCGCGGCTTGAAAAACAGTGTTGTTACCTTAATAAAGGATCTCAACGGTAACCACGTGGTGCAGAGGTGCTTAAATCACCTCTCCGCTCAAGATAATCAATTTATTTATGACTCTGTGGCGGGACACTGCGTCGAAGTTGCAACTCACCGCCATGGTTGTTGTGTATTACAAAGGTGCATTGACCATGCGTCCGAAAGCCAGAAGGTATTCAAATCAAGCCTCTCATTCCTATTTTTTTTTTCGTTTTTTTTTTCTATTTCAGGAGTTTGTGCTAACCACAATCACGAACTATCCTGTCACAGGTCCAACTCGTTACCGAGATTACAGTCAACGCCTTGACCCTGGTGAAGGATCCCTATGGTAACTATGTTGTACAATACGTGTTGGACCTTCCCTATCCCAGACTTTTAGCTGGGTTAGTGTATGAGTTCAAGACTCATCTTGCTGAACTATCTACCCAAAAGTTCAGTTCTAATGTGGTAGAGAAGGTATTGCCCCAACTTTGTTCCTTCTTTCTCTTTGAGAATACCAATATCCTGCTCTTTTTTGTTTGCTTCTTGTTTCTCTTATTCTCCTCTCTCTCTCTCTCTCTCTCTCTCTCTCTCTGATCTGTAGTGCCTAAATGTGGCGGATCCAGTAACTAGACATTGGATGATCGAAGAAATAACCGACTCAGATCAACTGAAGAACCTCATTCAGGATCCTTTCGGCAACTATGTGGTACAGACGGCCATGACCGTAGGCGACCCTTCCCAACACAAACGTCTTGTTGAGGGCATCAAGCCGTTCCTATACGCTCTCCGTAACACCCCTTATGGAAAGCGCATCCAAAACAGGATCT
Organism: Balamuthia mandrillaris; assembly: GCA_031835245.1. NCBI lineage: Eukaryota > Discosea > Longamoebia > Balamuthiidae > Balamuthia > Balamuthia mandrillaris. Next base: position 395,298 of record JAVKOQ010000017.1, on the reverse strand, counting down.
TGAAAGACGTTCAACACAAAACTAGTGGAGGAGGTAACCCAACCAAAGGAGGCAACTACGCATGATGAACCTCTATTTAAGCTTCTTGCGGACAACCCTCTTCTCTTCTTCCTCCCGCTCTTTAAAGAGAAGCACTAGTTTGATATGCCGCCAGCCCTTATTTTCCTCTATTCCCTTCATCCCCACACTCTACTCTCCACATGAACATGCGAGACCACCGCCTTGCCTCATTTACCTTTCCTCTTCGTTCTTCTTTGCTACCACTCGCCACCTGTGACTACTTGTTGTTGTGCTTTATGTACTTTCTTGCGAAAAAAAAACCAAATACTTTTTGCGATAAAGGCTTGCTCGCCCTCGGTAGTGAAGTGGTATTGATGATAACACGCAACTTCATCGTGCGGCCACGAGATTGGATGCTTGTTCTCCACCTGCAAGGTAAGGATGGCCAATTGAACCAGGCAAAACAGTTTCGAGTAGAATGAGCCACGAGAGGGACAGAGGCAACGGCTTCTTGCAGTTGCTGCCGTGTGTGTCTTCGACGTCGCCATAAAATGCGCGGGACATTGTCAAAGCTCCTCTCTTTCTCCGCGGGGGGGGGATAGACAATGAATTTTTGTCGACGTGAAAGATCTCTACTAGAGATGAGACAAAGAAAAAGACAACAGAAATGGCCTTTTTATGGTAAGATAAAGCCTCTGTTTTGATTTTTGATTGGTGGTTTGAAACTTTCAGTAACCGATCAAAGCAATTGAGCCGCTTTAGGTATAAGGCGGCGCAAAGATCATAAGATCTAAGGACAACGAAAAAAGAAATCACGACATTAGTCTTTTGGGCCAATGAGCATGTTTCCCGCCAAAACAACCCTTCCTTCTCCCACGTCTCTGAAGGCAAAGTGGTAGGGTGGGGTGTGGGGTGGGGTGAATGGAATGGATGCTCATGCTGCTGCTGCCGCCAATAAACTTTTGGTACTCGTCAGTCGCCTTGACATTTTTCTGCTACTCGTTTTCTTTTCTTCTCTTCTCTTCTTTTCTTTCTTTTCAAAAGTAAACACACAGACACACACATCCACGCAGCTCCACGCATCACCGTATTTCTGATTGCTATGCTCCTACTACACAAGGAGGAAACCAGCGGAAGGAGGCAGAGGTGGAAACCGAAGCGGTTCAGCCGCAGGCAGGGGCACTGCTCCGATTGAAAAGGTAGCGTTCTTTTTTCTCTGCTCACTCACTCCATTTTTTGATGATGGAAACAAAATTTGTTACCAACCACTCACTAATGATTTCTTTTATTATTTTTTGTGTCTGTTTTTTGTTTTCCTTTTACTAATTTTGCTTTATTTTCGTTGTCCCATTGATCGGCTTGATCTTGGCGCCGCCTTAGGGGGGGGGTAAGGCGGCTCAATTGCTTTGATCGGTTACTGAAAGTTTCAAACCACCAATCAAAAATCAAAACAGAGGCTTTATCTTACCATAAAAAGGCCATTTCTGTTGTCTTTTTCTTTGTCTCTTCTCTAGCAGAGATCTTTCACGTCGACAAAAATTCATTGCTCCGCTTTAGGGGGGGGGGGGCATGGGCATCGGGCGAAAGCCATTCAAAGCGACGGCCCCTCGTTTGTCACTCACGCAACGCAACGCACAAAAAAAAAAAAAAAACAACAAAGGCATCAACAACAACAACATTAAGGAGGAGGAACACACACAGCAAAGGAAACCACCAAAGCCATGAAGTCAGAGCCCATCTTTACCACCATTGCCAACAACATTAAGGCCGACCCCAGTCTGGTGTCGAAGATCGGGGGAGTTTACCAGTTCAATGTCGCAGACGGCAACGGTGTGCGCTCTTGGACCGTTGATTTGAAGAATGGCAGCGGAAGCGTTCAGGAGGGGAAGGCCCCCAAAGCTGACTGCACCATTTCGAGTAAGTTTTGTAAACCCGCTGTTTGTTGGCGTTTTCCACCGTTTATTTAACTGTTCCTTCAGTCAAAGACGAGGATTTCGCCGCTATGGCAGCGGGCCAGTTGGACGGCCAAACAGCCTTCATGCAAGGCAAAATCAAGATTTCTGGCAGTATCCTTTTGTAACTCTAAAGCATACGCGATTATTTTGTTGTTTCTGCCTCTTTAACTCCACGCATAGACATGGCATTCGCTATGAAGCTCGGCCAGCTGTTCAACGCTAAGGCTGGTGCTGCTGCTGCGACTTCCTCTGCTGGCTCTGGCGATCTCATCTCCACTGTTTTTGCCGAAATTGAGAAAAACCTTAAAGCAGGTACTCTCTCTCTCTCTCTCTCTCTCTTTGCCTATCTTGGGAAGTGACAAGTGGCTCTGTAAGATCCCTCCATGGTGCAGCGTGTGGGTGGTACCTACCGCTTCGATATCACTACTGCCAATGGCGAGGTGCAAACCTGGGGCCTGAACCTTAAAGATGCCCCAGGCAGTGTGTCCAAGGGAGAGCCCGCTAAGCCTGGTTGTACCATGGCCATGAAGGAGCAAGACTTCATGTATGTAGTCTCTTTGATTGCTTTGTGATGAAAAAAGCATTGCGTTAATATTTGTTGTTAATGACTTAAAACAGCGACATGATGACTGGCAAGACTGATGGCCAGGCTCTGTTCATGCAAGGCAAGCTTAAGATCCAAGGAAATATGGCTCTTGCCATGAAACTCGGTCAAGTCCTTGGTGACAAATTACCTAAGCAAGCTAAACTCTAAAGCTGAAGGGGGTTGGACTCCTCTTCTCTCTTGCTCTCAACTCTTTTATTTTTTCCCCGATCCTTTCTTTTTCTTTTAGCTCATGTTTTCAATAAAACACAACATTGTTAGGCTCTGATGGCAAGAAAGCAAACAAACCAATAAATAAATAAATAAAACTTGTATGCGTCACATACAAGGAGCAGACGGCATTTGGGCATTACTGTGCTTTAGGCATAACCTGGGAAGCGCTTTCTTCGAAGAGCACAACAGCAGGGCGTGGGCGCTCGGCCAAGCGTTTGTAGAAGCAAGGAAGAAGGAAGAGGGCGAATCCCAAAAGCGCTGGCACTGTAAACAGAAGGAAATAGGGCGTGGCATAGAGACGTAGCAGCAGGTGCCCCCCCACCAAGGAGCCAATGGCAGGCCCTAACGAACCAGCGATGTTGATCAACGCCATGAGGAAACCATCTGCCCCTTTGCCCATCTGCTTAGAGAAGAGAGACATAGATGCGGTGTAGTAGAGCATAGAGGCCTCTGTGACCAGATCGTAGCCTATGAGAATCTGTGGTAACTTCATAGGAGGCACGCTGTAGATAACCATGCCTGCGAGGTTGATGAAGAGACCAAACAAGATCATAGTGCGGTCCTTGACCCGATGCGAGAGAAGCGAGAGCAATAACGGAGGTATCAAGGAAAGGATAGAATTGGTAATACTGGTAATGCTGACAAGGTAGTGCCCGAAGTCAAATATGTTTACTGATGAGTAGCGTGGTTAAGCAGAGAACGAACGAGAGAAAGAGATAACAGAGAGAGGCGTACCAAGAATGGGATGATAGCTAACGCGATAGACTCCTATGGGCAACCGAAGGAGGACTACGAAACAAAGAAAGGCTGTCATAAACAACGTTTTGTGTAACACTCTTCGTCTTTTTTCCGTTTTGGACGGAGGCCGCGAGTTCAAGGAATGTTGCGTGCTAATGAGCTCTTCTGCCTCGCTTGTGATTGTTCCCGCTCTCTCCAGTTTACGCTGTTTTCTGGCTGCCCGTTGGGCTGAGGGTAGAGTATGCGGAAGCTCGTGGAAGTGAAACATCGTCAAATAGAGAACAAGGGCCACGAGAAAGGTGGCCACCATGAAGGACAATGTACTCCTGATGCCGCGGGGGGGGGCCCCCCCCCCCCATGCGTTACAATTCTTCAGCTATCAGCAGCAGAAAGAGGGTGTTCACTAACCTGTTGAAGGAGATATCAAGAATGCTGACACCCCACGATGGGGCATCCTCTGGCTTCGGAGCTTTTCCTAGTGTAAGAGTGATCAACGGCCCCACCAAGGAACCCACCACCTCATCTTCATCACAGAATTAGCGGGCACCAAAGAGACATTACACTTGCATAAAAACAAAAAATACTCACATAGCCTGTGAAGACCGAATGCCTTGGTGCGGTATTCTGTGGGCAGGAGGGAGAGAGGCAAAGCGAGAGAGAGAGAGAGAGAGAGAGAGAGAGACAGAGAGAGAGACAGAGAGACAGAGAGACAGAGAGACAGAGAGACAGAGAGACAGAACAAAGAGTGTTAGAGCAGAATGAAGAATAAAACTGTGGCAAGTCAACAGACCTGGTTCAACAGCACGGCCAATGTAGGTAGCTCGCACGGACTTGAGGGAGTAGGCCACATTGATGAGACCGAAGGCCACCAGAAAGCTCCACTCTTCCGCCAACAGCACCCACATAAGGTTTCCCAACACGCTCAAAAAGGTGGACAGCAGGAAGACTTCCTTGATCGGCCGAAAGTTGGCCCAAAAGCCCAGCACCGGAGTCACGAAGATAGGGACCACTGTGCCCACGGCCTGAAGGATGGACCAGTACATGATGTCGTCATCGCTGGCCCAACCTCGGTACTTGACGTAAAGAAAAGAAACAGGTTTGGCGACGTTCACCACCAGGCTGAACAGGAAGGAGAATATGAAGACCATGTGAACGCTGCGGGGTAGTTCCTGGGTACCCAGCCCGTGCTTTATGCCATTCCAGAGCCGCAAGGACGCCCAACGAACCTTGGATACAACGCCCGAGGGAGCCGGAGGTGTAGAAGGGACGACGTAATGCTTGGAAAGCAAGGGCGCTATTGCATCTTCTGTTTCGTGGTCTTCAACTTCGTCCTCGTCTACTCCTCCCTTGTCTCTTGACTCTTCTTGGTATGGCTCTGCCACCACTACAACCTCCACCTCTCTCTGTTTCTCCTCCATTGAGCCTTTTTTTCTTGTGGACTCACTTTGCTCAGCTCGTTTGATAAAAAACAAATTGCTCATTCCACTTATGCGTCTCCTCCTAAGATACAGCGAAAAGGGCAAAGCACCACCAGTCCGACCAACGCAATAACGAACCATTCTCAGGTCCCGTTTGCTTCACATGAAGATTCGCAGCAGCTTTCCTCATAGTAGGAGGGCCGTATGCACATGTCCACCCCTGCAGGAGTGTTCCTTTCCCCCTCAATCATAAAAATAAAATTGTGACAAAAAAATAAATGTCTTTATCTGCTGATCTGCACAGCAGCACTTTGCTGGGCCGTATCAAAGTCATCTTTTTGGACTCTTGTGCTTGCTGGGATGAAGCTCAGCCCAAATGGCCAAAGTATTGAGGAACATAAATAAGCTTATCAAAGTATTGTGATAAGGCCGGTGAGGGAACTGTGATAAGGCCGGTGAGGGAACAACCCAACGGATACCAACTCGTTGTGTGCAGGGAAAAGACCTTTAATAGAATGAAAGAAAGAAATATATATACAAGGAGAGATAGGAATAGGTATTATGGGAGAGTGGTATAACAGTATAACTGCTACTACATCAACCTTAATGACCATATTAGCTTACCAATCTTTCTATTGTGCTGATTACAAGCATCAAATATGTCCTTGTAGTGGTCGTCCCCTGGTGGAGTGTGATTTGGTTGCCCGCTTTATATCTTGGTAAGCAATGTTAACAAGGATAGTAACTCCTTTTTCTAAGCTCCAATTCATCATTGCCACCTTGCCAGTTTTACTATTCTCCATGCCTGCCCATTAGTCTAAGTCATTCAGCTTGCTCCTCAGTAACAAGAAGCAAACTTAATCTTATTCATCTTACTAATGTAGTTATACTACTCTCTCATAATTCCTATCCCTATTTCTCTATGTATAGAAATCTCTTTCTTTCATTCTATCAAAGGTCTTTTCCCTATGCCCATCGAGTTGGGGTCTGTTAGGTTGTTTTCCTACTGGCCTAATCACAATGTTAACTTCTTGTTGTTGTAGACAATCTTGTGCTTCTAAGCTCTTTTTTGATATGCTGAAGATGACAATAAAACCAAAAAAACTCACTTATGGTGATAGACCATCAGAACTTAACTAGTCATGCACTATATATTAATATTTAGTGGTCTTTGGTGATTAGAAAAAAGAGTAAAAGTATGGGCCATAGAAATGCTTGTTTTTTTTGTTGTAAACTCCTTTTCTTGTGTTTATTTTACAATCAAAGATCTGGTCCTGCTTGTTCTTTGCTTTGTTCTTATTCTTTTTGTTTACCTGTGACTATGTTCTGATGGAGAACAGCAACTAGGTCCGAGTTAGTAACAAAAAACACTAAAGAGAGGCCTCTTCCTTTAGTGTTTTTTTTTAGGCATAACAATTTGCTATCAGCAGACTTTAGCTTTTATTTTTCTCTTTTTTCTATTCTTCTTTTTTCAATTTGTTCTTTAAAGACCCTGTTATAATGCCTTAAACAACCAATACAAGTTTTAAAACTGTAACCTTTCCTCTTTGTTTTAAAACTTGGTCGAACAGTTTTCAACTTCGTAGTCCATATCATTTTATTAATAAAAAATGATCTACTATATATAAAAGTCTTTTTATAAACTGTCTTGGGTCAAATTTTCTAAGTCAGGATTCATCAAAAATTATTATAGCAAAAAAATCATGTCTGAAAGGGTCAATGTGTATGTACTGTTATAAATTATCCTAATGTAATGTTGGCTTTTTTTTGTATTGTGTTTATTTTTTTCAATATTTGTCCACAAAAAAAGTATAAAAGAAAACTGGGAAAACTTGGTTTGTAAGGTTTTATTAAATAATTATATCCAAAAGGGTCAATATACTGGTTAAACTTGTAAGTAGTAGTCATAAGAAGTTTATTTGCTCTAAGAGCAACACCAATCTATACATAAAAAGTAAGCATTGTACATACATAGTGTAGGGAAACAACTTGACAATAGCCTCTGCAGCAATCTGGGCAGTGCGTGTACCAAGGCCTTGAGCAATGGCTCCCCACTGCCTAAGGCTGTAGAGGGCTTGCTTGGCCTTGGTGATCCTCTCCTTGGCATGAGTTGTCCATTCCCCACTTTCTTCAAACCACAGTCCCAGGTACTTGGCCTCCTTCACACGTTTCACAGCCTCCCCCTTTAGTCTCCACTCTTGAAAATGAGCCTTCTTTCCTTGTACTAGCACCACTGATTTCTTTGCATTGAACTGATGTCCCAGAGCATTCACTGCCTCCACTGCTACATTCAATCTTCTCTGAAGCTCAAACGGATCGCTGGCCACCACTGCCAAGTCATCTGCAAACAACAAGCAAACATTCCTTGCTTTATCTCCTCTTTCCTTCTCCTCTGCCGCTTGTAGCTTTCTTGCCACCACATCAATGTATACATTGAACAAGAATGGAGACATAACTCCTCCTTGCTTAACTCCTCTTTCCACCAGAAATTCCTTAGAGAGCTGCCCGTTCATGTGAATAACACTCGTCATACCACGGTACCACTCTGTAATGATACCCACTGCTGCCTCTTCTGCTCCTCTTTTGCGTAATGTCCTTGCCAGTATGTCATGGTCAAGCATGTCATATGCCTTACTGATATCCAACAGAGCAATATAGGTACGTTCTTTGCTTCTCTTTGTCAGGCATTTCTTCAAACGCCACACCTGATCCATGACTCCCCTTCCTTTTCTAAATCCGCCCTGGCAATTACTTATCCACCCTTGCTCTCTTGCTTGTATGTTCAACTGTACCAAGATAGCTCCTTCAAACACCTTGGCTGCATTGCATAGGAGAGTAATTCCTCTATAGTTTGCTGGATTCTGGGGATCTCCTGCCTTATGCAAGGGGATAACCACCCCCTGTTTCCATTCCTTGGGGAATATGCCTTGGTTCTCAATGGCCTTGATCAGCGTCCAAGTTGCATCTTGCACATGTTTACCTCCATACTTCATCATTTCCCCATCAATATTGTCCACACCAGCTGCTTTGCCCACTCTCAATCTTTTCCTCCATGCAAGATTAAAACTCTCCTTCTTAAGCCAGTTACTACCAAACCAAGACAGTCCTTTTGGACCTGCTTCCTCTCGATGCAAGCTCCCAATGGACGAATCCTTCCTTCCCAGCTTTGCCCAATGTTCCTTGAAGGCTGCCGTGCTACCGTGGTGCTCAATAACTGCTTTGGGCTCTGCTCTACGCTTTGCCACTATCCTCCACATGTTGCCGATCCATTTCTGCATTTCCTTGATGTTCTCTTGTTTCCTCCACTTCATCCAGTCCCATTTGTTGGCTCTCCACAACTTCACAAACCTTTTCCTGAGTTCCACAAATTCCTCTCTGGCCTTTCCATCATTCTTTCCTTCTCTTAGCCACTGAGCATGGGCTACCACTACCTGCTTGTTCAAGGATGTTAACTCTGCCGTCCACCATGGCTTCCTTGCCCTGCTCGTTGTTGCTCCTATCAGTCTCCTTTCTCTACCAAACCATCTCATTGCACAATCCCACAATCCTTTTTTCCACTTGCTCCAAAGATCTTCAACAGTAGCTGCTCCCTCCTGTGTTTTCCTGACCATGGCCTTCCATTCCTCTCCTTTGAAGAAACGCTTGCACCCGCGTTTGTACTCCCTCCACCTCCTCTTGCGATCTTCCTCCAAGTAGGACTTCCACTTCCATCGTTCCATCCAAACCCCGCCGCAATTATCTGCTGAGTCCTTCAACTCGACTACCAGTGGCCGATGATCAGTCCACGCTTGCCATCCGTCACCAACTACCTTGCCCGTCCATCTCCATGCTACCACATAGTCCACAATGCTCTTTCGTTTTCCAGCTCTCCATGTAAATACTGGCGTTTCCTCTTCGAGCTGAGGCAACGAGAGGGCCAGCCTTTTGAAAGACTCCACCAACACCTTTCCTCTCGCGTTGTAAGTAGATTCACCTCTACCATTCCATCCCTTTCCAACCCTGGCGTTCCAATCTCCTCCAATAATCAGGGGTCTTCCTTCCTTGACCACGTCCAGGATTCTTTTCTCAATCGCAGCCAAGGTGACCTTAAAGTCGTCCACGGTACCTCCTGGAGGGAGATACACTATACTGATTATAAAGATGCAACTCTGTCCCGCCAGTTCCACCCAAGTGGAGTTAGGCGTTCGCCACTCTTTCCTTTCTCTGATGTTCCCCTTGAAGCCCTCTCGAACAAAGAAACCTGCGCCACCCCTTCCATAGCCACTCCTCCCTGGAGCAGCCCCTCCACCCATCCACCGATACCCCTCCAAGCTAGGGGCAACCATCCTCCTATGTTCGCACACTCCAATAATGTCAAATTGCTTACTGTCAGCCCAACAGCTGACCAATTCCTCTTGTCCCCAGCCCCTAGAGTTGACAAACGCTACTGAAGTCATTGGGTCTCCTCCCCTTCCTCCTCCACAATGTCAGACCAGTTGGCAGCACCGTGATACTCCTCCTCAGCCAGCGCGACGCCTGAGAGTTCCAATGAGCTGTCCAAAGTCACTGTTCCAATATTCTCCTCCTTTTCCTTCCTCTTCTCCATCTTTCTTTGCTCTTTAGGCTTCCACAGCGGTTTGCCTTCATTCTTGGCTTCTTCAATTCGGGCTTTGCCCACCCACCAGTGGGTAAAAGCATACAGCCTGGCTCTTTCCACAATAATGTCTTCGGCAGCCTGGGCCTTCTCCAAAGTAACTCCCCAATGCTGCGTGCCATTCTTCTCTCCTACTTTCCACACTCCGACGTGCTTGAGCCCCAGCTCGAAGATCCTCTCGCATACCTTTTCCTTCTTAAGGTCCTTACCGCTCACCACAATGGATCTGCCCTCCACAGCCCCTACCTTGGAGTAGGGACTGGCAAAGCCATACTTTGGTTTTACTGTAGACCAATAGTTCGGGTCGGTTACCGTATCTTTGGTCCACGTCCTCCTGTATATGTTGGAGTTATCCTGCCAACATATCCCTTGTTCCTTTGCCATTTCTTCCTTCCAGTATTCCAAGCTTGGTGCGCTAGCTGTAGTTGCCGTTGGAGAGAAATTCCTTTCCGCAGTAATCGTATCACACCGCGGAGCTGATCCAACCACCTCCACGTAAGACCGTTGGGAACCCAGAGCAGGGCCGCCTTTGGTACTATTTGCACTTCCTTCTTCCCCCACCATAAGATTATTGATCTCCTTGTCAAGAGATTCAATCAGGTCCCTGAATCGTACAATCACTGTGAGTGAGAGTACGCCTGCCTCGGAGAGCTTACCACACTCGCAAGAAACACTGCTAATACAATCAAACAGCAGCACCACTTGACTGTTGGTTCGCTCCTTAACGCCTTCCGCACTGACTGAGTCCGAATCAATCTTCCCCTTGGGCACAACACTGGTCCCCTCCTCTCGGCGGGGCGAATCCACTACCGAGTTACACTGATCCTCTGCCCCTCTGTCGTCCTCCTCCTTTTGGTTAACCCTGGGAGAAGGAATTTTGACTGTGGTAGTGTTCAGGTGCCCATACTTTTCCACCACCAACTTGAACGCTTCCTCCAAAAACTGATTTAGCTTGTCCCCTTTGACAAAACACTCAGGGATCTTTGCCTCTTTTTGCACAGCTTGCAAAGCGGGCTTCCACGAACGATTACCATTTAGGGTCCCCAGTCTAAGACGTTCCTTCATGGCCAGATCCACCCATCAACGTAGGACCTGTTCCCTCTCCTGACTGTCAATCAATTCAGTGCTCTTGCGTGGCAGTGCCCTATTTTTCCGCATTTTTTTCCTCGAAGTAATGTAAAAGCAAGGAAAAGAGAAGAAAGGAAAGAGGAATGAAAAGGATAGCTAGATGATACAAAGTCAGTCTGAAATCTCATTCAACACCTTTCACTTGTGAATTTGAATAACAATTGGGAAGGCATTGAGGATGAGGAAGTAAGAGAAGTAAGAGTACACTATGTATGTACAATGCTTACTATTTATGTATAGATTGGTGTTGCTCTCAGAGCAAATAAACTTCTTATTACTACTACTGCTGTTCTCCTGGAACACAGAGAAATACAACCAAGCTGTACAGATAGCTCTTAGTGTCAAAGCTAATCTTTATGCACACAAGACTCCCTCTAGTACCAGCTGTCCTCTATACCCAACATCTGGACATTCAGCAGGTGAATGTAAACGGATGAAACAGATGTAAAACAGCACCCAGACGCCTAGCAAAGCCAACGCCACAATGGCAACAACTACGGGTCCTCCTCATCTTCTTCCTCATCATCAGGACATCCTTCTACAAACACACCTGCTGTAAGTGCTGAGCACCCTGGCATCCTGGGCATCAGTGTAAACTCTGCCAGTCTGCAGTGCTCAACTCTAGCCACGCACAGACATCACCATCTCAGCAACTAGCTTCAACATCATCACCTCCTTCATCATTATCTCCTTCACCAGCTTTGCCTCCCTCTGACACTAACCAGCCATCTACAAATGCACAGGATGCTTTCACAAAGCAGGAGTTCATGGAAGCAGTTCGTCATGCCTGGGAAGGAGACTCAAGGCAACATAGAGCTTGCTGCCATTGACCTTAACGCCCTTCTTCACCCTGGTGATGCTTTCAACTCTGCTACGGAGGCTCCTAGCCCTGTAGTCACTCCTGAAGCTATCTATGTGGAAGGTCTTGACATAGATCATGACGATGACATAGAAGTCAACTGTGGGGACAAAGTGGAACCTCCCATCACGGCTCCTATCCTCCTTAACGTCAGCATGCCACAGCCTTCATAGACTCTGGTGTACTCACTCTTTCCTCTCTCCAGCAGCAGCAAAAAAGTACCTCCATCCAGCCTCCTGTGAATGCCACCATACTATCATCTCCCACAATGTTGACAAGATGGAAATCACATTAGGCGACAGGTCCACCACCTGTGTTACTCACTATGTGGCACACATCTGCATTGACTGTAGCTCCTGTAAGCTACATCAAGGCGAGCATGAGATTTTGTTTGAAAGAGACATTATGCAACGCATTAGTGTTGGTCTTTTTAGCCTTCCTGTGTGTTACCCTTCCTAGTGACACTGCTCAGAAGATCACTGAAGGCATCCACAATGTGCTGCAGTGCAACCAGCAAGTGCCTCATGGCCCCAGCAGTTCCCTTCTGGAAGGTGTAATTTACTTTAAACACTGGTGATGCCAAACCTGTTTTCTGTAAACAGTACACCATCCCCAAGATTTATCACAACTCAGTTGTTTGGCAACTCACTGAATGGCTCTGACATGGCGTTATTGTGCTCTCCTCACTTGACTGCCAGTGGAATTCTCCCATCCTTCTGGTCCCCAAAAAGGACAAACATGGCAGAAGGTCAAAAGTCAGAATCTGTATTGACTCAGTGGCATTAATCCTCTCCTTGCTGACAATGAGTACCTATTGAGTACACTAAGGTTCTCATTGAACACTCTTGAACCTATATTGACAGAAAAAGCATGGGCACACCTTTTGGTGTCAAGCACGTCCAGGCTGTCATGTCCCCCTTCATCATAGCCACCCTTTGCCTCAAGATCGAAACAACAAAAACCTTTTCACTTGTGTTTATGTGTTTGTTGTTTAAAAAAAAAATAAACTCCAAGAAATATTTTTTTTTGTGTGTGAAAAAAACTGCCACGCAACTGGAAAAATGCCAATGGATGTACACATCGCAATTTCAGTTCATAACTCTGCTAACTTTCCATTGTGCTGATCTTGATCACAAGATTGGACCTCAAAGAGATATATATTTCTTTCATTCTATTAAGGGGCTTATCCCTAATGACATGGTGCTGACGTGGATGATCATGTCCTCCTGCTATTTTGCTTAAGACGCTGTAAGACGTCTGTTTTATGCAGGTTTCTCTCCTGAAATCAGGCTGAACTTGCTTTGTTTGGGTTTTCCTGCTAAGGTGAACAGGCACACAGTGTTCAACTTTTCTGTTGACAATAGCAGACACACCAAGAAAAAGGGACTAAAGCAAAAAATCTTTCTTTTGCTTGTAAAGGTGCCACCTTTAATCGGCAGGAAAAAATGGGGTGCACAGGCATACTTTTATTTTTCAACTTTTTTTACCAACACCACACACACATAATGTCCACTGAAAAGGAGACCCATGACACCACCACATACAAGAGCTGTCTCTAAGAGAGAGAGAGAGAGAGAGAGAGGGAGAGGGGGAAAGAGAGAGAGAGAGGGAGAAGGGAAGAGAGGGAAAAAGCCATCGCACTATCCAGCTGGTAAGTGTGCTTTGCTGTTGTTTGTTTTAGATTTTTCCCACTGTTCTGTCCCTCATAGATTTTATTTATTTGCCTCGGGAATGGTGCTGTACCAATCCAACTTTGCTTTTACCACTTGCCCCTTTTTCTGATAAAAAAAACAATCTTGACGCAAAAACCTCAAAAATCCACTGCTCAACGTGAGGCCGGGTCTACGTGTTTAGTTCTTTTCTCCTCCTTTTCCTCACTAACTCAAGCTCATCAACAAGGGCACTTGCCAAAAGGTGCCATGCCAGCAGCATAAACCCGATGAACAAGCCTGTAAGCCTGCAGGAATAGACCTTTTAGATAATTCCTGCAGGCATGCTATTCCCCTTGGTCTCCTACCCTGCGGCGCTACAGGACCAGCCCACCTAAAACCTGGCCATCCACCCACTCTGCCAAATCTTTTATTGATCAACTTTTTTCTCTAACAAATAAATATTCAAAATAAATTTGAAATTATTTTCGATACGTTAATCTCCTCGATGGAAAATGGTAAATGGAAGAAAGGTCGAAGAAAGTCTGCTTACTATATAAGGTAGTTTGCTTAATATCAAACGAGGTCTGCTCATATCAGCTGATATCTGCTTTCTGACATCAAACTTGTCAGAAACCATATCAGCTGTTGTCGGCCGACTGGATATCAGCCGACATCCTCATTTTCTGGTGATGGACCCTAGCCAATTCCACTTCAAGACAACGTGGCAATGCGCAGTCGACATTCTGTGCACCCAAGTCTTTCAAGGCTTTTGGAAGGGCTTCAGAGTGGCTGCGGTTCGGTCCTTCCCTGTCAATGCAGCCTGCTTCACTGTTTATGAGGTCGTGCAGGCGTATCTCGGATAAAAAAATGTTTGATTTTCCATTAGTTAGAGATACTGTCGACATAATCAACGCCTTAAGGCGTTGGTTTCCAGGTTACATAATGACGTGTCAGACCCGGAAAGGAAATCATGACATGGAGACGGAAAAAAGGCAAAAAGAACCGTTACCCAAAGTACGGAGCAAAAAAAAATTATTGGGTACGGAGAGATCATGTGGTTTTCTCTTTCGCAGAACTTGCTATTCCCAGAACATTGCTCTTCAAGAGCTTTGGATTGGCCCAGTAGAGAATGCCAGCCAGACCACCTGCCATCATTGTTGCCAAAGGCGACAAGTGTGTCTTTTTCTCATCACCTGAAAGCTGCAAGGAAATGTTGTTAGTCTCTTTTTCTTTCCGAAACAAAAGAAGGTAAAACTGAATGCATAAAAAAATGTTGATGAGGAATAACCCTGTGGATCAAGAAAGGAACAGCACATAAGCGAATCTGGGTTTATTCACATGAAAAAGGGGACCAAAGTGTATGCTTTGAATGTGTCATGAGAAAAAGAGGAAAATAAAAAGGGTGAGAAAATTTGGAGGTATCCAGGGAGAGTGTTCCCAGGAAGTCATAATGATGCGAATTATTGGTTTTCCAACAAGGACACTCTTTTGGAGGTTCATTCGCTCGCTGCTGCCTTTCTTGCTTTCATCCTCAGTGCAGTCCATGAGGTTGGCCATGATGATGATGGGCTTCTCCAAGTGAAGGGCGGCCCTGGCAGTCGCCTTGAAACAGAGACATTCTTGATGTTGCTGCTGACGAAAGCAAAGGCGTTGGCCAGCTGCTTAAAGTGGGTGTTTTGTTTGTTTGGGAGGTGGAAGGGCCTTTTTGGCAGCATTAACATATCTAAGCATAATATTATGAGGGTTTGTTGGAGTTATATCAAGTTCTATTCCAAGTAGTGTGTTACTTTATTCTGTGTCTTCTGTTTTCTTTGATAAGGAAGGAGGCGTTTCTTTGGGATTGTTGGCCTGGTACATTGAAGGTTTATTGTGGCAGTAATAGGTTTATGGTCTGTTGAAATATTTGTTTTACCAAGTTTAGTGGAAATGAGTTTTTCAATTCTTTCTGTAAGAAAGTAGTCTATGCGGGTCCTTTGTGTGTATTTTCTGGTAAAGATGTATTGTTCATGGGTGGGTGTTCTAAGGCTGTCATTGAAATGTCAAAATGCATCTTGTAGGTTATGGCATTCTTTAAACTGGGAAAAGTTTTTATTAGGTTTGCCATTTCCATTGGAGTTATCATGAGGATCATCATAGGCATTGAGGTCTCCACATACTGTTATTGGGCCTTTGTTTTTAAGGCTTGTAAGGTAATTGTTAATGTCTCCATTCCAAAATAGTTTATTTTCTGTTCTGTTTGCTGGGGCATATATGTTGACCAAGATTAGCTTTTCAAGTTTAGAGTTACTTAGCTTTATTGCTATCACCCTGTCTTTGATGTTGTCTGGTGGTGGTTGTAAGGGTTGGATATATCCTGCTAGATAGGATGGAAAGATGAAAGCAACTCCTCTGTGGCTGTTTTTGTCTGTTGGAGTACTGGAGGTTATTGTAGTAAGGTTTTTTGGGACAGACCTGGTCCATTTTTGTGTTTTAGTTGCACATTCTTGTAGACAAAGGATGTCAATATTATGTTTTTTCTGCATTTTTAAGAGTTTGGAGAGTTTATTGGAGATTCCTCCTCAAATATTGAGGGAGGTTATTTTTAAGAGCATGTTTGTTGTGGAGAGAGGAAAAGAGGAAGGAGGGGTTGGTGAGTTGTTATTTGTCTCCATAGCTTATAGGTCTGTCCTTTTTGAGTGAAATGAGGGCTGGTCTTTTCCTCTCTGGGTAGCCAAAGGAGACTAACATTGCAGAGGCCAGTTGTGCTCAGGATTCAATAGTAACATAGCCAAAGTCTCTACTCTCTTTGTTTTCTGGATCTCTTTTAATTTCCACCTGTGCAAAGTCCTTTTGCTGTCATTTGCTTACTGAGGGTCTTTTTGCTCATGTATAGGGAAGGTTGGTTGATGTTGTGTTATACTTTCTCAACAAATGGTCAGTTGTTGAGAAAGTATAACACAGAAGGACAGTGGGACAAAATTAATTGCAGGTTGTCAAGGCGTTTTGTTGGGTTTAGTTTTTGGCAGGAGAATTAGGAGGGACCCCTCAGGTGTATAGATTTTTGTCGACTTTAACCTGCTAGGCACTTTTTCCTGTGCCTGGTCTTTGATATGGATGTTTGTTTTGTTGGTTATGTGGGTGAAAGGGAGCAGGGGTTTATTGTGGAGGGGAGTGTGGGATGTGTTGTGTGTTTGTGTGTTTTTTCTGGTTAAAATTGTGAGGGTGATTACCATTATGGGGGTTACGGGGAGTTGCTTGCTGGGTGGTTTATGTTTCTGTGTTAGAGGTGCCGAGTTGGGGGACGCTGTAGAGAGAGAAGACTTTTGAAGTGAGGGGAGATTATTACTATGATGCTGTTTGATGCTATTTGATGGGTGGTTATTTTTAATCAGGAGACCATCCCTTCTGAGCCCTTGGAGAAAATCTACAACAAGGTTGTGTTTTGTTTTATAAAATAGGAGAACACACACCCCCTTAGAAAATAAATAAATAGTAAAGGTCTCTCTCATCTCCTCAGCGTTTTGTAGGTGAGGGACAAATCAAAATTTTTTCTTTTTCCTCCTGCGTGACACCTTTCTCATTTTTTTTTTAATAAATGAAAAGGAAAATTATTTTGAAAATATTTTTAAATTCATCAGATTTTCAAAAGGAAATGCTCCATTTTGTTTGTACTGTGTCTCTAATTAATCTCAAAAATCAATAAGCAAAATTAAAAGAGAAACCTACTTTCTATATAAACTACAGGGAAGCAACTTGAAAAGCTCCTGTCAAGTGGAAAGAAATGCAACAGAGCTCAAGAGATGGAACAATGTAAGCAAAGTTGTAAACGAGTCTGGAGATTATGGGCAGCAAGAGCAAGTTTGGAGCATGGAAGTTTTTCTGCATTTTATCAATCTTTGGAAGTAATGTAAAAGCAAGGAAAAGAGAAGAAAGGAAAAGGGAATGAAAAGGATAGCTAGATGATACAAAGTCAGTCTGAAATCTCATTCAACACCTTTCACTTGTGAATTTGAATAACAATTGGGAAGGCATTGAGGATGAGGAAGTAAGAGAAGTAAGAGTACACTATGTATGTACAATGCTTACTTTTTATGTATAGATTGGTGTTGCTCTCAGAGCAAATAAACTTCTACTACTACTATATCTTATCTTTCATGTTGAACCTGTTCTTTTCTATTGTATCTCCTTTAAATGTGTATCATTATGACATGTTGTTAAATACTATTCAGATTCATGCACAGAGCAAAGGGCAACTCTATTAATAAAAACACATGACGTTCATCAAGGGACAGCACACCTATTGAATTGAACTTACTAATTGATTTTCCAATCTAAATCATTTGATGGTTGATGCCAACCTGACTATTATGAACATTGGTATGAATAGTAGTGAGCAGGCAAAAGAGAGAATAAAATAGAAAAGGAATGAGAATAAAAAAAGAGGAGAGGAAAAGAGCTGTGCTAAAAAGCACCAGCTCCTACTGGCTAGCTAAAAAGAAAAAATAGAGAGCTAGAGGATGGAACTGTGCTATATGATGCAGCCATTGTCTGCAAGCCAAACAAAAAGAATTATACCACTCTCCTGTGATACCTGTCCTTATCTCTTCATGTATATATATCTCTTTCTTTCATTCTATTTAAGGTCTTTCCCTGCACATAACGAGTTAGTATTATCCAATGGGTTGTTTTCTCACCAGCCTTATCACAGAATAAACGAGCGAGAGAAAAGGAGCTGTGTCATATAATGTAGTCAGTGCCAGGTGAACAAACAGAATAGAAAAGCAAGAGGAAGGAGCCTCGCTGTATAATGCAGCCACTGCTGACTAGGCAAACATGAATAAAAGAGGAAAGGAAAGGTGCTGCACTATATAGCACTGACATTGTTGGCTAGCCAAAAAAAAATAAAACAAAGAGCTACATCATATAGTGCAGCTAATGCAAAGCAAGAGGATGGATTGCTACATACAGCACAGTCATTGCCTACCAAAAAAAAAATTAAAAATTGAGACCTCCTCTAGAATGCTGCGTCCATGAAAAATGTTGAATTTGATCATTGTACTTTGATGATTGGGAGTGAGAAGGAAGGCGAGAGCTCTATACAATAGAAAGAATTATGCCAGTCAAAAATTCAACATTGTAAAAGGAAAGAACAGGATAGATAGATGTTACAAAGCAGGTCTGAAAGCTCATTCAATACCTTTCACTTGTGATATAACAATTGAGAAGGCATTTTGGATGAGGGAGTACAAGAAGTTAGAGTATACTACGCATATACAATTCTTTTTATATATGGTATGGTGTTGCGTTTACCTCTTGATAAAAACTGCACTGAGTTCATTATGAGAAGCATTAAAGAGTGTCAAATACTGCTTGACACTTGTTACTATAGATGACAAGGACATGTTAAAGAGCTTCTAGTGAAGTACTCATGCAAGCAAACTATTCACCAATAATAATAACCAACGCTTCTTTGTTCCTTTTTTCTTTTCTATTGATGCATAATGTCATTGATCTTTAATGTTTACACTAAGCCATTCTGAAGATCTTTCTATAATAATAAGCCTAGCTTAAACAAAAATGATTCAAGGTAATGATTCAACTGAGTATTCATTTTATATAATAAATAAAATCACTTGTTTTCAAAAAATAACTGGTTTTGCTCTTTTCTAAGTTTATCAATTGTTCGTTTCTTTGGCAGTTGGATATCATCATAAGTTAATACTTGGTCTTTAGCCACTGGTCGTATTATTGTGCATCCTTCAACAAGGCCAATAGGTAGCAGTCTCTCCTGGTAAGTTTTTTTGGAATCCTCACAAAGGCCATAGGTCATAAATCCTCCAAAGGAATCAAGCACGTCCCCTGGCTTCAGCTCAATTTTGGCAGCTGCTACAACATCAACAACTGGGCCATTTAGTGGGGCAAGCACTGTGTCACGAAAGATGGCAATCCGAGCCAATGAGATGGGAACCTCAAAATGACACAAGTGGTATGGTGTGTAGAAACTGTAGAGTGGACCTTTTCCGAGCTTGTAGTACTCCAAGAGATGTTGCTGTTTGGGGTCATCACAGGAGGCCAGGACGAATATTCCAGGCGCTGGACGTGTACCAACAACATAGTCCACAATTCCTCCGAATCTTCGGAGTTCCTCCACGTCATAACACTGGGTGAGCTCATCCACATGGCACGCATAAGTCTTGCCATTCATGCCCCGCTTTGTCACTCGCATGCCAGTGGCATTGGCCACAACAGCCTGCTCGAAACTAACCTTGGTGCCATCGCAGAAGCTGGTTACCATGTTCGGGCTCTGTTTCCAACGGGCAGCAAACTCGGCCTGTGTGTCAGGGTTCCTGTAAATGTTGTGAAAGCCTTTTATGTTGCCGCAGACGAGAGGAGTGAGCCCCAGCTGCTTCACGTAGCGATAGAGGTTCATTTCAACTCCTGGTTGGTCCCCATCACTATTGCTGAAGATCACTCCCTCTCGGTCGGCATAGGTTTTGAGGATAGGGCCAAGGGTCCCGTCCAGCTCTGCGTTCATTACCACGACATCCTTCTTTGCTTGGAAAGCTCTCAAACAGATATCTGCCGCGAATAGGATGGTGCCCGTCACCTCCAAAACGATGTCCAGCTTGGGCACTTGGAAAAACACCTCAACGGAGTTGGTGAGCAGCACCCGCTCATCTGTATTGTCCTCAGGCAATATCTCGGTGTTGTGGTCGTTGACTTCCTTAGCCTCGTGGCTGTCCAGAATGATCAGACGTTCTTTGGGGAGGCCCACCTCCTGGCAGAGCTCTACAGCATTTTGCAAAGTCCGATTTAGCACTGCTGCAAGTCTCATTCCCTTGGTGTTGTTGACGATCTGGTTGGCGATAGCCCGTCCCATTGTTCCAGCACCCACCATGCCAACCCGGATAGGTCGTTTTTCCTCCTCCAACCGGAGCAGAGCCCGGTCCACCACGATCATTCTTAGAGCAGCAGCTGATAGTCGGGGTTGTACCGTCGTTGCCAGATGTGGAGCTTATGGCAGAAGAGGAACAAACTTCCTAAACACTCGCCTTTCTACGGAAGAAACGTTGAGAAGCATTTAAAAAATGGTTCTTTTCCTTTTCCAAGCGTGCACGCAGGCAAAATCCTAAAGGTCGCAAAGCGCTTGGAAAAGGGCTTGCAAAGGAGCTTATGGCAAGAAGAGGAACAAACTTCCTAAACACTCGTCTTTCTACCGAGAAACTTAAGTTGAGTAGAAGCAAGTTTGCAAAAGGAAAATAAATAATGGGCTTTGTATGACTTAGGTTCCTTTACGAAAGATCTGGGACGCGCCCATCGCCGATAAAAGCACATTTTTAGAGTGTCCTTAAGGCGGGCAGAACCTTCTTCGCCTGATAACGACTAACATGGAGAAGCACCAATGGTGGTGGCAAGAACGATCCAAGCACGCAAACCAAGAGAGGGGGGCAGTTGGACTTCTTCCAACACTTTTTGGGCAACCTCTGAATTGGGGAAGACGGCGAGGGCTGATGTATTGCTTAGACGCCTGACAGAGGCCCCCTTCTGCCTTAACGTCGCTTCCAATTGAGCGAGTTGCTCCGCAAGCTGTGAAGAAGCAGTGGCCGAGGTGTCATCACTGGTAGTGGCATCCCAGCTAGCAATGGGGTAGACTTCCAAAATGTGGGGCATGCGCACCATTGGCCTGCTACCACTTGTAGAGCTAGAAGAGCCAGTGCCGAAGGCCGCGGTTGCTGTGGGCGAGTCGAGGCCACCGTTGGACGCAAGAGCACGCAATCGGGCTTGTTGCTTCGGGTGTGTGGTCGATTTGTTGTGATTGGTACTGTTGTTAGTGTTGCCTTGGTGGGAGGAATTGGCATGTGAGGAGTGCGTGGTGGTAGCTGGTGCGGGCGAGTTGGGGTCATAGAGTCGAGTGAATTTGGGGGGAGGCCGTTTGTATTTTGGTTGATGGGCAATATTACAAGACAGCATACCAGCAGCAGCATGAGGGAAGGCAGGAAGAGTTGGGGTGGCGGCGGTGGGTAAATAATGGGTGGGAAAGGGATGCTGTGGAATGGGATAGGAGTGGGAAGGAGCTGAGCGAAAGCTAGCATTGCTTCGGCTGCTCATTGGCAGTGTAGTAGTGGAGGAAGGGCTCGGGTTTTGTTGGTTTGTAAAATGAGGCGGGAGTGGATGGGACAACAGCGGGAAATTGGTTGAGAGAAGAGGGTGTTCTTGTGCATCCAAAGTGAGAGGTGCAAGATGAGAGTGCAACTCAGCACTCCGGTGGTCAACGCCTTCGCTGAACGGGCCTTTAGGAATTAACGAGTCGCTCATCATGGTAGTGTCTACAAAAGGTAGTTGTGGTGAGTGCCGGTCGTGAGTAGGGAGATGTGTCCCTATCGTTAGGCTTGGTGGTGGTAAAATCGATGAGAGCGATGATGGTAGTGCACAGAATCCAACAGGTGCTATGGGGTGTTGCTGTCTTGAGGTTATAAGAGAGGGTAAGGTGACAGATGTTGAAGCTTGAACACGAGAAGTATAGTTGGTAACTTGTTGCTGTTGCTGGTGAAAGAAGGAATGAAGGGTATAAGCAGGGGCATTGGAGTCGAGTGTATCAAGAGAAGAGTCATCTGTTTGGTGAGCCAAGGAACGGTGCATGCTTGAGGAAAGGCTTGATGTGGAGTCTACTGGAATGGCAGAATTCCGACCCCTGGTTTGGGGAATTGGGCAGTGTGTGGGTACAGTAGAGCAGTGAGAAACGGGAGGGTGTAGAGCCTGTGGTAGTAAAGGGAAAGGATGGCTGCCACTGTGGGCTTGATCGTATAGCGGAGCCTGTTGGAATAAGCTTGTAGAGTAAGGAGTTACTTCTGTAAGAGACAGGGGTGAGACGCTGGTTGCATCTTGGTAGTAGTTTGAGTAATCCGGGATGAAGAGACCCCCATTTCCGCCTCCAAAAGAAAAGCTAGACCCACTCTTTGCTTTTTGACTACTTAAAGAGCTTGCTCTGTTATCTTTCTTTTTGCTTGCTTGAGTACCCGTTCCTTGTTCGTGCGGTCCATTGGTGACACTTTCCATGTGTCTACACTCGCCTGAAGGACCCGCACTATCTGCAGAACGTGGTGGAGAAGGCGTCTTCCTTGTTCTCGTTTCAGCGTCATCGGTTGGCGTTTCGTTAAATATTCTCGCCCGTGCTTTGGCGTAAGCTTCCTCCCTTTCTTCCAAGGAAAGGGGCCTGGTTGCTAGCAAGCTATTCTCTCCATTTGCCGTGCTCTCTGTTTCGCTTTCATTTTTTGCTGAGGAGCTTTCCTGCTGCTTTTCCCTGCGTCGTAACATAATTTTCACCGGTTGTGGTTGAGGTGGAGGAATGGAATGCTCCAGAAAGTCTTTGAACCGCAGAATTGGTCTGTTATGCAAGAGAGTGAATTCCAAAAGCCATACAAAACGAGGAACGAACAGGAAACAAAAAAGCAACAACATACATTCCGCTCTGTGCTGTCTTGTAAAGTACGATAGTTCTTTGTCCTGACCCAACCTCAACAGAAGTATGGCGCAACGAAAAGTACTGGGCCACCCTATGTACGATAAGCCTTTGGTAGGAAGACATTGGCCCAAATTCAAACTTGGTTCTAAAATAGTGGAGGTTAGTGAATAAGACTCTAAGAAGAGAGAAGCTCAACGTGGAGAAGGGCACACCGAGAAGAATTCATAAACTTTTCTATTTCTTGGTCAAGCTTGAGTATCATGAGTCGGTCGCGTGGATTTTTGAGAGCTTGCAAAACGAACTGATCCAGTTCTTGGAAGGGCAGATTGGAAGCTTGTTGGCCAGGAGTGCAACTGAAGTGCTCCTCGAGGCCACCAGTTGCTTCTGTTGCCTTAGGATCTTGTTCATCGGGCTGCAAGAAACGAGAGTCAGAGCTTAAGAAGTGATGTTGCAGAAGGGCTGGAAGTGTTTTTCTTTTTTAAAAAAACCCGCCTGCAAAAATTGAAATCTTGCCTCTAAGCGGGCAGTTGAAGGCTTCTCCATGGCGTTCGGTGTCCTCGTGAGGCGCTACAGATAAAATTTCGGAATAACCAAGGTATGGGTTAGAGAGTCAAGCTGCCATACTGTAGTGTTGAGCTGCTCCCAGGCCTGGGGGGTTGGAAGAGAGATCACGAGCTTTTTAGCTGAGTGGGGAGGGGGTGCTGTGTTGGTTTGTCTGTTGTGGTCAGCAGCAGCAGCGGCCGCTTTTGTCGACGCTAATTCACCCCAGTGTCGTCACGAAACTTTCATTGCTTGGGCTGTCGCCCAACAAATTGGTGTCCGTTAGGGAGTACGCAGTCAGGCAGTCCGTCCTGCCGCAGGTGGTGGTTAGGGGCCTGGCAGAGGAAAGAAGAAGAAAGCCCCCCCCCCCCCAAAATGGACTCTGAATTCACCAGGAGGCTCCCTCATGCTTGTTGGCAAGAGGAGAAGCACCCCATAAAACGCCACCCCAGGGAAGACAAAAGCGTTCGACGGAATTTGTTCGCTGTGTCGCCTTCGTCGCCCTCCTCACAACCCGCACCCCGTTATGACGACCGATTTCTCCCGTCTTATTCTCCCAACCTGTACAACCACCATTTTTCAACCAGCCCCACCACCTCCAATAACCCACGGAAGCAACCCGTTCCTTCCTTGTTCCCCAATGGGGGTGTAACCAACCCTGTTGCCACTCCAGAGCATGGCAACAGCTCTTCCCCACCCCACTCTCCATGTACTGTGGTCCCTCCTTTTCTAATCCTCTGCTCTCTGCTCTCTGCTCTCTGCTCTCTGCTCTCTGCTCTCTGCTCTCTGCTCTCTGCTCTCTGCTCTGCTCTCCGCTCTCCGCTCTCCGCTCTCTGCTCTCTGCTCTCCAACTTCTCTTCCCTTTTTCTCCCCTTTTCTCTTTGCTTATGTGGTGTGTTGGAATCACAGCGCCAAGACCCTCGCCACTGTACCAGATGGTACTAAGCAGTGAGCTGCTTGGTTGCAAACGGGGCAGCCCTCCACGTGTCCTCCAATACAAGCACAGCAAGGGAGAGGACCATGACCTCTGCACTTCCCCTTATTCCTCCTCTCCGATAAGCCAACGCAGCCAAACCATTCTCCGCAGTCCCCCAAAAACTCCAAGGAAGATTGCCACAACACCAACTCGCGTTTTGCAAGCTCCTGCCATCAAGGACGACTTTTATTTAAACCTTCTGGACTGGTCACCCCAAAACCTCCTTGCTGTTGCTTTAGGCGACTGTGTTTACCTATGGAATGCCTCTACAAGCCAAGTCACCCGCCTGTGTAATCTTGCTCCTGCTGACTCAGTCACCTCTGTCTGTTGGACACAACGGGTAAGTGTTTTGATATTTGTCTCTGGTCTGCCCGCTCTCATTGCTTGGTACTTGCAGGGAACACATTTGGCGGTGGGAACACACAAAGGATTGGTGCAGCTATGGGATGTGAGCAAGTCAACCATCGTTCAACAGATGGACGGGCATAAAGATAGAGTGGGCATACTTGCTTGGCATGATAGCTTCCTGGGCTCAGCTAGCAGGGACCGCGTGGTCCATACATGGGATCTACGGCAGTCGCAGTTCTCTCACAAGTTAGTGGGCCACAGACAAGAAGTATGTGGGCTACGATGGTCTCCTGATGGCCATCACCTCGCCTCTGGCGGAAACGATAACAAGCTTCTTGTATGGGATATAGCTTCTTCCAGCAAGCCCTTTAGGCGGTTTTCAGACCACACGGCTGCTGTCAAGGCTATAGCGTGGTCTCCGCACGTTCGTGGTCTCCTTGCTTCTGGTGGAGGTACTGCGGATAGGCGGATTCGCTTTTGGGATGTGCCCTCCAATACAGCTCTATCTAGTATAGACACGGGCTCCCAAGTCTGCAACTTGGTGTGGTCCAACACCCTTAACGAACTAGTTAGCACTCATGGCTACAGCCAGAATCAGGTCGCTCTCTGGAGCTACCCTTCTATGACCCAGCTGGCTTCGCTTACTGGCCATGCTACTCGTGTGCTCTATCTTGCTCTTTCCCCTGACGGTCAAACCGTTGTGACAGGCGCTGGGGATGAAACCCTTCGTTTTTGGAACGTTTTTCCTTCTTCTGGTTAGTAGCCTTCTTTTCTTTCTTGTCGTTTCTTTCTTTCTTTCTGTTTTTTTTTAAATTTATTATTTATTTATTTTTTTTGTGCACTCCGAGAGGAACAATCACTTAACATAATGTTATGCAGTAGAACGAGGAACCAGGTCAGTAAGGACGAGTTATTCTTTCCAGAAGCTGAAAGGAGCAATAGGAGACATTCGCTGAGCATCGCTCATTCTCTCATTATTCTCTCACTCTCTTCTCTTGTGATTATTGTTGCTCTGTTGTGTTTTTCTTTGCAATGTGTTCCTCTTTACATGTATGCCTTTGTAAGTATTCTCATCCTCAATAAAGTAGTTGTAAAAGTTGTGGTGAGTTCATTGGGCAGCTGGGAGGGTCCCATCCCTGTTTCAACAAAATTGTTTTAGTTGTTTGTTGTTGGTTGAGGCCTTTCCTTCTTTTTTTTTTGTCTCGAAAAGAAGTGCCAGCAGCGCAACACAACGTTAGCGCCAACGCACGGTGAGTTCCCAATGAATGAAAATGGCATTTTCAAGTGACAAGGCAGCCCCCGCCACCGCACCCAACAATCAGCAACGACAATAACAAAGCAGAGCTCGACCAGCCACATAGCATAGTTCTCCACTCAGGCCCCAAAAAAAGAGTATGATCGACAACCAACAACCTGAAGCTATCAGTAACAAGGAGCAACAGGAGCGTTCCCAAAATGCGGCCACCACGACAGAGCGCCATGTCACAGCCTTTGCCTTAGGCACTGCTTGCGTTGGTGCGTTTGTCACCAGTCTCTCTCTCTCTCTCTCTCTCTCTCTCTGATGTGGGAAATAGACACGCTGGGCTACGTGAGGGAGTTTCCTCGCCCGGACACAAAGATACGCACCACCTCTACCTTTCGGTCAGTGGGAGGTAACGGACTAGTAGCTGCCATCACGCTGAGCCGGTTGGGAGTGAAAACAAGTTACATGTGCAAGGTGGCAAAGGACCAGGTCGGGCACGAGATCCTGGAGTGCCTTCGCCAGAACGAGGTGGAGACAGCAGCGGTCGTCGTGGCTTCAGAAGAAGGCTCCGCCACTTCCTTCACCTATGTGATAGTGGACACCTCCTCCAACACACGCACTTGCATTCACACACCTGGTGTCACTCTCTCTCCCTCTGATCTATGCTTTGAGCACGCTGTTGGCCCATGCTGGCTGCAGGAAGAGGCCTTCTTTCGGATAAGCAAACGTTCTCCTTCTCTCCCTCTCCCTCTCGCGTTCACTCTCTTCTCTCTCGTTCTTCTTTTCTCCAGTCAAACGGAGAGACTAACTAGATGTTCTACAGCAAGCGTCTTTTTGAGCGATGGAAGACATCCAGAGGTCAACGAAAGTGTAACATTGGGCGCACATGCCGCTGGAATCCCAATAGTTCTAGATGACGAGGGCCGAGCGACGGCCAAGATGCTAAGTGTTGCAACTGTGGTTGTCACCAATGAAACTGCTATACTGGCCAAACTTAAAAAGAAAGATGCATTGGCGTGCATGTGGTCCATGTTCAAGATGGCACCCGGTTGGAACGATGAAGGCAGTTCGCGAATGGTGGTGCTAACCCTTGGCAAAGATGGCGCCTTGCTGATGTACAATGACAGTTTCGATCCCAGCAAACACCACCCACAAGAACCTGAACCGTACATCGAGAGCTTTGCTGATTTTGCGAAGTGGCTGCGACGTTATCGGATAGAGCACTCTAACGAGAGCACTCAGCAAAGGCGAGAAGCCTATCATACCTGTTTGGAACGGACCATATCCAGATTTGGTGCCAAGAAGGGCATGACCCTGTTGCACTGTCCTGCATATCCATTATTGCCTGATGAGCTTGTTGATACAACCGGCGCAGGTACCTTTTCTCACTATCACTATTGGCCTGCCTTTTTTTTTTGCTGATCATGATTGCTATGCAGGAGATGTATTTGTGGGCGGAGTAGCATATGGCCTTGCACACTCCTTTCCAGCACCCCAGCTTCTTGCTTTGGCTTGTTACATGGCATCTACAAAGTGTTGGTTCGTCCTTCTGTTCTGTTCACCTTATTGTTTATTTTGCGTGCCCACTCACACCCACATACAGCCAGAAAGGATTGCTTGGCATTCCTTTTTCTGCACAAGTGCCACCACAGTTGCTAAAGCAAAACTAGAAGAAGAGGAAGAGGAAGAGGAAGAGGAAGAGGAAGAGGAAGAGGAAGAGGAGAAGAAACGAA
The DNA here is from genome assembly GCA_031835245.1 of Balamuthia mandrillaris. Lineage (NCBI taxonomy): Eukaryota > Discosea > Longamoebia > Balamuthiidae > Balamuthia > Balamuthia mandrillaris. The sequence continues at coordinate 367,816 of JAVKOQ010000017.1, read as the reverse complement.
ACTTTGGAGCCTTGACACTTTTTTCTGCTTCTTGTTTTTGGCAGGAATATGCTCATTATTGGCCCAAAAGACTAATCTTACGTTTTGTATCTGCGGAGGGTAGTATGATGGTTGCCAAAAAAAAGGTGAAGCATGGCGATAAAGTGGTGCTGAAAGAAGGCGTCAAAAAAAGGGCTAGTAGTAGTCATCGTCACCACCACCAGAGCAACGGTCGCATGGCTGGCCAGATAGGCCAGCAAAGTAGTGTTTGTTGCAAGTGTCACAATGTGCCATGCGATAGTCGCCAAGGCACTTGCCCAAGCCTTTGCAGTCGGTGCAATGGTTGTGAGATTTACCGCTGTCGGGCCTGAACTCGCCGGTGCACATATTGGTGAGATACATCCTATCTCCGCAACCTTCCTCAGGGCAGCGCACCGTGGCGTCCTGGCAGCCATCCTCGTAGTCCAGTCCAGCGTAGTCCGGCTGCTCCAGCAGGGAGCGCAAGGTTGGTTTCCACGTGTGATCGCATTCGCTAGAGGTTACCTTCAGAAAGGTGCCATCCCCCCGCACAGCCGGCTGGTCCAGCTCCTCTTTGGTGCGGTTCCAGCGGAGGTATCCTTTGGTTATGGCCGAGGCCGCACAGTAGGAGTAGCCTTTCATGCCAACTGCCTCCAGCGCCGGCCCTATGTTGCGAGCTGTCAATTTAGCGGTGGAGGTGCGTGCCTTCTTGGCAGGTCCGTGTTGTGAAGAAGAAGAAGAAGAAGAAGAAGAAGAAGAAGAAGAAGAAGAAGCAGAAGAAGAAGAAGCAGAAGAAGAGCTGTTGCCGTCGCTGCTGCCAGCCTCCTGCAGCCTTGCTATCAGCTCCTTCTTGTTGCCAGTGACCTTGAGACCACGCGCTCGGCACATATCTTTTAACTCAGAAACTGTGTGCTTATCCATTTGACCGTGGTTCTGATCTTACGATCTTTGCGCCGCCTTTCGCACTTACCACTTCGAGTGAACGAGTTGCTCTATCTTTCTTGTTAGTTCGTTTTTGCCGTTACGACTTTACAAGAAAAATTTCAATGTTTTATTGATAACTTAACCAGAACGGTTGAAAATAGGAAATAATATCAATTATCAGAAATGGCGAAAATAGGGCACAACCAAATAAAAAAGGGGGCATAACGTTCATAGCCCCCTATTATGCCTTGCAAATAAACAAAACCTACAACAACAACAAAAAAAAGAAAGAGAGAACGAGAGCCAAAGAACAAGTACCCGCCAACTGCATTCCCTCCCGCGGAACACAACGAACGCAAAGCGGAACCAAAAAAAAACGATTGTGTTGTTCCCCTGCCGCCATCCAACTCCTCACAATAATCCCTTTTTTTTTTGGTGGCTGAAGAATGGGCAACTGTTGCAATGGGGGCTATGAGTCAATCCCTTCGGAGAGGGTACGTCTCTCTTTTTCCCTCTTGCCTCTGTGCTTTATCTCAAATATTTTTTGTACTGTTTTTTTTTCTCCTTGGAACTAGCAACCGCTGATTGTGGGAGAGGATGACCTCAAGGTTAGTTCGAACGAGTGTCCTCCTTCACCACAAAAAGCAATCATGTCATCTAACACATCCGTTTTCTTTTATAAAACTATTATTAGATTTCCCCAGAAGAAGATCCATTCCAAAAAGAGGCTTATGCGATCTCTCACGGACCGCCTTCCCAAAAGACAACCTCAACGCGGAAGCGTAACACAAGCAAAAAAGGCGATCCCAGTCTTGACCAGGATTTGAGTTCGCCCTCCGCACTCCCCAATTATTCTGCTCCTGGTTACACCGAACAAAGGGCGGCCTCCCCTGCAGAACCGGTCAAACAACTCCCTCAACCAGTGGAAGGGGATGCAGCAAATGAAAAACAAAGCCCACAAGTTCTGCGGAGAAAAGAGGAGGAAGAAGAAGAACTAAGACGACACGAACAACAAGAAGTAGAAAGAAAGCAAAGCCAACCAGAACAGCAATCTACATTATTTAATGAGACGGAGGAAAAAGCAACGGAGATAAAAGAGAGCAGCGAAAAAGAAGAAGGTCCTGCCAACGAGGAACAAGAACAGCTGATGAAAACGAAAGAGGAAGAAGAAACTCGGATAAGTTCAGACAACATTAACAACGACACCAACAACAGCAGCCAAAGCGAAAATGAACTTGCGTCATTACCACACACACCAGAGCAAAAAGAATCACCAAATTTGCAGGAAAAACTCCCAGCGAAAGTCGAGGAAGAATCTAGTAGCAAGGAGTTAGAAGAACAAAAAACAGAGGAACAAGGAGAAGAATACAACCAATACGAAGCAACAGCCTCTAATGAGGAAGCGGACAAGCCATTGAGGGAAGAACACACTGAAGATACTCAACAAGAAACGACAGCTCCTAATGAGATTGCCGATACTGAAAACGAAAAGCGGAAAGAGGAAGACGCAAACAAAAGCAAAGTCGTTGCTGCACAAACGCCGGGACAAGATACTCCTTCATATTCACAGCATGAGAGCTCACAGTCGAGTGTCTCAGCGGAAACCTCGCTGCCAACCTTCCTGCAGCTGGACCCCAAGAAAAGCCTTATCTTACAACCTAGAAGCAGTAAGAGTGTAGTTCAATTTCGCACCAACTTTAGAGATACTCAGTTCCACGCATGTTTTCCCGAGATTCCTCTCGAGGAAACCCTCATCGACAGTACTCTCACTCTCCCTCCTCTCTCTCTCTCCCACCCATCTAACGACTGTTTTAGGCTTTACCTGCGCATTGCAAGGGGAGGATGCATTTCAAGTGCAGAAGGGACGCATGTACATCTCTCACAACCACATGGCTTTTTATGCAAGCCTATTTGGCACACGAGTCAAGGTCTCTCCCTCTCCTTTGTCTCTGTCCCTCTTTGTATTAAAATTCTAAATTTCATTTTTATTAATTCTCTCTCTCTCTCTCTCTCTCTCTCTGTCACTCTCTCTCTACTCGAAATATCAGCAAGTCTTTTCCTTCGGCGATGTTAAGGACATAAAGAAAACCGAGAGGGAGACGCTAGGACCTATTGTTGAGGTGCATTTGTTGCCTGGGGTCTTGGATGAGGTAAAGGCGACTCTATTTCCCTAGTTGCTAGAAAGGAGAGGGAGAGCAGAGAGAGAGAGAGAGAGAGAGAGATCTGGGGAACACTTGATAACAAATCACTTCAAACATTTAGGAGGTCCAAACGTATTCCAGCTTCGCATCTGCACCACACGCATATCGAACTCTTCTTCGGGCTTGGAAACCAGAGCTGAATAATGAAGAACTGCTAGACGAGGAGGAAGAAAGAGAAAGGCTCGAGCGCCATCAACGCGAAGAAGAGAAAAAGCTGATTTTTGAAGAAAAGAAAAAGAAGATATCCGACCTTTTGAAGCTTGTGGAACAAAGTCGCCGTTCTCGTTACCCTAATTCCTCCAAGAGCAGCACTGCAGAGGAACTACTGCGGGAACAACAAGAACTGCGTAATCTGGAAGAAGAAATAAGAAGAATAGAACAAGAAACCAACGCTCTTGACGGCAATTACTATGACGAAGAGTCAGACTCTGATGAGGATGAGGACGAAGATGAGTACCGGGCTTCCCAATATGCTTATCTTGATGAGAGCGACAGTGATGAAGACGAGGAGGAGGAGGAGGAGGAGGAGGAAGAGGAAGAGCAGAGCGGTGATGCAGAGGAGAATGAGGATGAAAACGAAGAAGGGGAAGATGGAGAAGGAGAGGAAGATCAACAACAAGCAGAACCCCAACTGGAACATGGACATGATGGAGAGGATGGTGGAGAAGAGCAACAACAAATGGAAGGTGAAGCGGAGCAGTAATAGATTAGGAGAGGATGGTGGAGAAGAGCAACAACAAATGGAAGACGAAACCAAACTGTTTTTAAAATTTTGGCGGCCACCCTTGCAATGATGAGACAAGGAAAATAAATAAATAGAGCAAAAGTAAGGGAAATACTGAACAAAGCACACTTGTCTGCAAATCTGGAGTGTCAGACGACCATGTGGCAGCTGAGTTTTTCTTTGCCAATCTTCAACATCCCATCAGCGAACCAACGCACAGAGGTCCCCCATCCAATCAAAAAAATAGAGTGAATTAGCCTTTTGTGTCGACAGAAGATGCGGAAGACAGTGAACCAACAAGCCGGCGCAAAGATCATAGCATGGCTGGCATGGAGGAACAGGCTGGCTTGGAGGCCTTCATAGATGTGACAGGGGCAGAGCGTCAGACAGCTCTTTTTTACTTGAAGGCTGCTGCAGGGAATGTTGAGGTGGGTGCAGTAACACTGTTCCCTACCTGCCTGGCTGACTTTCTCTGTTATCTTGCAGGTCGCTCTCTCTAATTTCTTCGACGGAGTACCCACAGAGACCACAAGCTCAACCCCAACCACTGTCGCAAGCGAAGCAGAGGCACCACCTACCCAAAAATCTGGCGAACAAATATTAGCAACAGTGTGCAGCGAGGTCGATAACATTGACCGGAAAAAGCAACAACTAACAGAGAGTAAGCACTGCATGGAAGACAAGGAGGTGCATAAGCAATGCCTCAGCCTCTCGGAAGAGCTAATGCGGAAGCTGGAAGCGTTAGACGCTCTTAGAGGCGGAGAAGAACTTAGAGCAGAGCGAAAACAGCTGGTGCTGCGAATACAAAACATGCTGGGAGAAGTCGACTTAGTACGCCAGGCCTGTGCTCTGTAACTTGTGCTTTCCACGATAAATGCTTAGCCCTTCCTCTTTTTCGAAAGAGAAGTTGTTGTTTCCTTTCTCATTTTTTTTTCAAAAAAAATTGCAAAAGAAGGGAACACAAGTTATGGGCCGATAGAAATATGAAGTCTGGTCAACTGCTTCAAGCGGGTCCTCCTGCGACAGACTGTTTGTAGGAAGGTGAGAATGGTGATGGAAAACAAACAAAACAAAACAAAACAAAACAAAAAAAGAAAATAAATTTACAAAAAATAAAGGAAAGCTACCAGGGCATTCAAGCTTGGTGCTCAGCCACTTTTGCCAACATGCAGCACAACAAATGTGGCCACAACGAGCAGCAGAGGGGCTATCAGCTGCATCCTGACAAATGGAGCATTGCAAAAAGTTTCGGGAAGAGAACTCTTGCTGCTGTGTAGACGATGATGGCTGATCTGTAGAAGTTGTTGCAATTGCTGTTGTTGTGGTCGTGGAAAGAGAAGTACTTGTGGAGGAGGACAATGAGGCGGGATTAGCGGAGGGCTGACTGTCGTTCTTTTGTAGGGATGGGTGCAGTAGGCGTGGTTTCTTGGTGGGCGTGTTTCTCTGTCCCGTTATAAGATCTACAGACGCTGTTCCTCGCTTTGGGCTGGCGGCTGTCGCCACTGGTGATACAAACTCACAGCTTAGTTTTTTAAAAGGACAAGTAATGGAGGAAAAAAATTTACATACCAAGAGGAGGGGCAGGTAGCGGTGACACTGCAGCCTGAGCTGATTGGTCCAGCATGGCTTGGTACTTGGGTTGGTGTTTGCGCGGAATAAACGTGATAAAGTCAACCAAGAGAGAGCGCCGTTCTGGGGTAGAAAACAATTGTTGGGCTTTGCTCATCAAGTTTTGAAGACGCAACGACTTGCTCTTGAAATCGCGGAGCATGGCCTGAAACTCTTTATATTCCTCCGGAGCGACGCTGCTTTTTACTTGCCTGATGTATGCTCTAGCATTGTTTTTTGGGTCGTTTGTTCCTCCACCAGGAGAGGGTTGAACAGAAGATAAGGGAGGGTTAAACGGGTGGCTGGCCATTTGAAGATTGTGGAATGAAGATGCATTTTGGGGAGTTGCACCAGCAGATGAAGATGAAGATGAAGAGGTATCAGTTCTAGGAGCACGAAAGGGAGTTTGAAAAGGCTTTTTCGGTGTTGAAGGTGTGGTTGTTGATGATGGTACAGCTAATGGCTCCTAAGCGAAAGAAAGAAAGCAACAGATTAGAATCCTGCTGTTGGGGCAAATGAGTGAAAGAGCTAGAGCTTACTAAAGAGGAAGAAGAAGAGGAAAATGAAGACGCATCATTTGCAGACGTGGGCTTCAGCATAACATGTGGATTGTCTGTGATGCTTTGAAAAAATCGGTTAAGGGCAAGAGCTGCCTCCCCAAACGAGGAGTAGCTGCGACAGCAGGGTCGCAACCACGCGGATAGCCCACATAAGTTAACAGGGTACGAAAACCGTTCATCGCACAAAAGGATAGCACCATAGTCTCTGTTATGCCGAATGACCCTTCCCACTGCTTGGTTTACAGCGCGAGATGCTTGTTGGGTATACCATGCTTTGCCACCTAAACACTAGGTTATATAATTCATCAGCAAAAAAAGATGAAAGCCACAGGATAGGAAAGACAGGGAACATGTCATACGTGACCGCCAGCAGCTCGTTGTTTCTCGTCAAGAAAGATGCGTTTGAGCTCAACTCTTGCGTCGTAGAGAGATGGGAAAGGCAGGCCCGTCACCACCACGGCTCTTCCATTGTTATCAGCAAAGTCTAACCCTTCCGAGACTTTTCCTCTGCAAACAGCAAAGAAAACAGCCCCGCCGCTTTCCTCGTCCGCTACCTTACTGTAATAGTCCTCCATAGCCTTTAAGGTGAAGCAATCCAGAAGAAAGATTAGACTATGCAGGTCGAATGTTGTTGGCCTGCTTTTACAAACCAAATTGAACTGGAAGGATTCTCGAGGTTCCATCACAGGCTGCTTATACTTAGTAATTCTTGACCAAATGCTATTCGAGTCGGTGCTGGTCTGTTGGCCAATATACATAAAGTGAGTCAAGAGGTTAAAAGAAACACAATAACGAACATAAAAAGACTCAAATAAACAATTTTTCTCAAAAAAGAAAAAAAAAAAACAACGCAATGAGCAAAATATCACACTGCCACAATCTTACCGCTCTGGCACCTTTCCAGTATTCAACACACGAGCTCAGCACAGAATAGGAAGGAAAGAATACTAGTAAACCGTTCGGTACAATCCGTGAAAAATTTGCTATTTTCAGTACATAGTTATCATTGGTAAGCGCGCCCCTATGTACAGCTTGAGGATGAAGAGCGAACGGCAGGAACGAGACTTACCTAAAGCTTCGCCAAGAGATCGTTTATATTCGTCAGCAGCCCTCGTCTTGAAAGAGGAGTTCAGAGGATAACCAGACGGGCCAGCGCCCAATATGCCTACAAAAATTTGGGATGACTGGATAACATGCTTGTTTTCTAGCCGTATGGGAAATGGGCTAAATATTGAAGGCAAAGCGGGATCAAGTAAGAATATGAGTACTCGATTGTTGGTGGGGAATGAGAATGTTTGTACGCACAGAGTTAATTCTTGGGCTGTAAAGTCCAAGGGAGCCAATGTGCCGCTTGTGACAATGACATTCCTCACTCCTTGCCCAATTAGATCGCGCATTGCCACTCCTGCACTGAAACACCAGCAACTGAGAGTGCGCTCTGCAAATATTTTTAAAATTTAATTTCCGTTATTAGTTGGTTAGATCGGCAGTAGAGTAGAGGGTTTGCACACGATTTAAGCGGTTGAAACGGTTTCCAGGTCCAGCAGTTGGCTGGCTACCGACATGCACATGAACCTGGTCAGTAAGATAGTGTTAGTGCGATGTAAAGATTTGAATATTAATTCCAGTATTTTAGAATAACCTTGAAGCATTCCCGAAAATCGTTTCTGGATGCATCGCGATATAAAGTTTTGAGACAATCGTTGAATTGCTTGAGCACTGAAGTCTTCTTGGCTGAGCTCAAGTCGTCATCTAATAAGTGAAATGTACAATCTTAGTTAAAATAGAATACGGAAATTAAACACATACCTTCAGCAAGGTCAGCGGTGGCCTTCTCAAGAATGTGAACAAAAAGATCGGCAGTTTCATTATCCGTGATTTCAACCTGTTGGAGCAATATGTTTACGTTTCACATTACATTAAGAAATGCGCGTTTGTACCTTCTCTAAAAGTTCATAGATGAAGTCACCTGGCATGGTTAGTCCTTTTTGCTCTCCACTGGGCAGGCGTATCAACTGTATTTCTTGAATGAGCTTTCCAAAAAACCCTGTTACCCAAATCTAAGTAAACAAACAAACAAACAAGCAAACAAGCAAACAAGCAAACAAACAGAGGCATGGAGAGAAGGGAAGAGATGAGAAAACACACGCTGAACGCGAAGCAGTTCGCCCTTGTCAGATTCTCCCACATAATTTGACCGAGAAACAGCGCTAATGCAAATGTCAAGTTCTTTAATGGCTTGCTGCAAATCAGATACTCGAAAATCAAGCGACGCTACTTCTTCACATATTGATTCCTGTTGGAACGATAGAATCATTGTGAGTAAATGCCACATAACGACAGTTAGAAGAAAGTAATGCAAACCAAATTGTGAGCTTCATCAAAGACGAGTATGGTGTTGTGAAGATCGATTCCAAGGGAACGACGAATGGCTGGGTCAATGAGATAATTATAAGGAGCAAAAACGATATCTGCCGAGTGTTCTAATTCTCTCGAAAGGTAATAAGGGCACACTTCGTGGTAATGGCCGATACGAACCAGGTCTTCGATATCCGCTATATCCTGTCCTAGGCCAATGTTTTCTGTCATTTTTGGGTTTGTTATTTTTCATCCGGCGTTTCATCATGAAGGAGCAATAGAGGGAGAGAAAGAGGAAAGAGGAAACAGACCTTTCACGTTGTTAAAGTAGTTGCAACTACCAGAGGAAACCAAGGAGCGACATTTGTGGTCCCTAAAGTCTCCCGGGGCCAGTGACACCTGTGGGTGAATGCACATTTGCTTACGGCTGCCTAGAATACACATCTTGGGCCTGTTTGGTGAGCAGAGAAGAAAACACAAGCAGTTAACGAAGATGACGATTTTTTGATCCGACTACGAACTAACGACGATAAAAAACGAAAACAAACTCCAAAGCAAACGTAACCTGTAACTGGTATTTTTTAGCTCTTTAACCACTTGGGAAAGCTGGCTATGCGTTCTAGAGGAATAGATAATGCGCGGAGCCCTTCGCAACCTTTCCTCATCCAACAAACGCTTTGGCACTGGCGAAGAGGAGAAACCACCATCGCAGCTCTCTCCCGAATGTTCATGAAAGTTGTTATTGCTGGTTGATCCACCCTGCAATGCGCTCAGCTCGCTGTGGTCATAACCTACAGCCAACGTTTCTCCTCCTGCAGTGCCTCTGTCGTCGTAGCTAACCTGCGCCGCTCTTCTTTGGGCCTGTTGTTGTTCTATCCAAGCCTCACGCCACCCAAGCGTGGCACAAAGCAGGCACAACGTCTTGCCGGTGCCAGTAGGACTCTCCAACAGTGCATTTTTGCCCTGGCTCGTTTTAACATGGCAAAAAGGGGTACCACAGGAAAGGAGAGCAGCACACAAGCACACCAAGTCAGCAAACCCCAAAATAAAAAAGAAGAAAACACAAAGACCAGACCTCTTGGAGGCTTTGTATGACCCTCTCCATGTAGAGCAGCTGGCAGGGGTAGGCTTCGAACGGGAACCGCACTGGTATCCCTCTCAACATGTACTCTGGCATATTTTGGGCTGTTCCCCGTCCGTGGTGGCCGCTCCTACGTGTTCTGCTACTTGCTTTGGTTTTCGCTTTTTGCCGAACTCCTCCTCGCTCTCTTTTCTTGGAAAATTTTCAACCCAACAACAGAAGAAGAAGAAAGATTTGAAGCCCCCCCCCCCCAATGGAGGACCCATCAGGTGGTGGTGCGACCATTTTGCACAAGGTGAAACAGTCGGCAGAGTACGTGGCCAGCCATGCTCGCGACGTGCACATAAAACGTGTCGGCTTGGAGTCTTTCGTGGAGAAGCTGGACCTTGGTTTGTTGTCCCTCCCTCCCCCTTTATTTTTTTTTGCCGTGTTTCCCTTCGTTTCTTCCACCCTCTCTTTCCTCACCCCCCCCCCCTTTTTTTTGTCACTTTTACTTTTAGCAAAGGTCACCGAATTTAAGCCACACAGGTTTCCACTCCAGGTCGACAGCTTACAAGATGAGGTGAACCTCTGGGCCTTGCTTGACTTGTTGAACTTTGGCAGTGGCTTTCGACACGTTTTGCACAAGCACTGTCACTCTGTATTAACATGCCCACCTTGCCTTTCATCCCCTCCTTTTGCTTGTTTACATTCCAACGGTCACTTATTCGAATGCAAACGCTAACAGGGCGCATACCAGACGATCATTCGAGGTGTGCTGAGCATGCATATTTCTGGGTGCGGAACCTCATGCTGTTGCTGGTTTTCTATGCTCGAGGTGTTACTAACTTTACACTTTTTCTTTTCTTCTTCTTCTTCTTCTTCATTCTTCTTCGTTTCGTTCTTCGTTCTTCTTCGTTCTTCTTTCTTCGTTCTTCTTGTTCTTCTTGTTCTTGTTCTTCTTGTTCTTCTTGTTCTTGTTCTTCTTGTTCTTGTTCTTGTTCTTGTTCTTCTTCTTCTTCTTCTTCTTCTTCTTCTTCTTCTTCTTCTTCTTCTTCTTCTTCTTCTTCTTCTTCTTCTTCTTCTTCTTCTTCGGTACAAAGAGACAAACTTGATAGCACATTTCTTCAAAAGATGGATGTAGGGCAGGTTGCCAACTTATTCGACCTCAAATTGCAAGAGGAAAAGGAACTCAAAGAGGCTGTTTTCTTCGTGTCCTCGCCAACTGCCCTTGTACCCCTCGCTGAAACCATCCAAAGGGTTTGTTGTGCTGGTCCTCACTATCCGTGTCGCCATTTCCACCTCAAACTCAAAGCGTGGCAACCACACTATATGATGTAGGTTATGAACGAAACGGGAACAATTCTCCTGGCGAAAGGCTTTAAGGAAGGACTTGGCCAGTGGGTACTTGACTTTGTGAGACAGACGGAGGGATGCACCGCTGCACAACTAGTGGAATCCTTGGCAAACACTTTTCCTGCGTTTAGGGACGTGGCTACGTACAACGGACAAGATGTTTACATTCTCAAAAAGGCGCAACTTTTGGCTGCTGACTTATTTCGGCAATTGGGGGTTGGTGGTGTTCTCTCTATTCCTACGAAGATTACCAGTTGAAGTGATCCTTATTATTTGGTTGTTTTAACAGGAGAAGGAGCCCGCTTTCCTTTTTGCTGATGTGACAGAGCTCACTATATTCTCTGACAATGTCATTCCAGCAGTCCTTCGCGAGGTTGTGTCTTTTTTCTTTTCATCATATGGACGATGATGATCCATCACTTACCACACGCATTGCGTTTTTTTTAATAACACTGTAGTATGGAGTTTTGGAACTCAGTGAAGAACTGGCAGCACACGTGGATCATAAAACAGTATTGAAGCCTGGAGACCGAGAAGTGGAACTGCGTTGCGTTGCCATCCATGCTTGCGAGGAGATCGTAAAGCTGTGGAAGGCAAAGAGTGGAGCAGAAGGAGGCCAACCCATCCAACTCAATGCCATGCTTTTGGACTACTTTTTGTGGGAGATGGGCAAACAAGGCCATTTCAGAAAAGTAGAGAGGCATTACACCACTGACACTGCCTTTTACTAGTTCACACACGCCTACTACGCCTTTTATTTCCACTTCGATGCTAACGAGATTACACAACAACACTACTGCCTTGTTTTTCTATTAACTACATTACAAAAGGGCCAAATGCCAATGTCGAACCGCAGCTCGAACGCTGGTGGTTGTTGCTGGAACGCTAGTCGTTCGTCCTTCCTTCCATTTGTACATGCCGCGACGGCGAATCCTCCTTCAGCTTCTGCTGCTAATGTTGCACGTTCTGCTCTTGAGCGCCGTGTCCTTCTCCAACTGCTCCCTCCCCCAAAGCTGCTGTCCTTGTCGTTGTTGTGGCCGCAGTAACTGTTGTTGTGTGTCATTTTCGGTTGTTTGAGCTCTTCTTCTTCTTCTTGTTACACCGCTTCGCAAGGGGCGGCCATTTTAAATAGAAGCGCACCCCTTCCCCCCACGAAACACTTTTCCCTTCAGACCTATCGCACGAAAATTCCAAAGGGAACGAGCCATACCCCCCCTATTGATTAACACAAAATGAGATATCTTCCAAACAAAGCTTTACTGGAAATATTTGGTTGCGAAGCAACATGATCGGACTGATCTACCAACCAAAAATCGAAACAACCGAATAGCAACAAGTGGGAGGGAGTGACAGGGTTTGGAGGGAACAAAACACGATGTTACGCCGCGGTGGTGGGGCTGCGGATGGGTGCGACAGCGCTGAAAACAGCCACCGCTCATCCTCCTTGTTGGACATAGTTGCACAGAGGAGCAAGAAAGCAAAAGCCAGTGGGGCACTGCACACCATCCGCTCCAACGAACACATCTTGCTGGAAGAGAGCACTGGCATCGAGGTACCTGTCTCTCTTTTTTTCTCCTCCTCCTCCTCCTCCTCCTCCTCCTCCTCCTCCTCCTCCTCCTCCTCCTCCTCCTCCTCCTCCTCCTCCTCTTTCTCTCTCTCCCTCTGCCTCTCCCTCTCCCGCTGCTTCTCTTGTTTTGTGTTACTGAAGACCATGAAGCACTCCATCAGAGTGAAGAAGGCCTCAGAAACAACAGAACGCCCACAGGCCTTCTCCTCCACCATCATCCAGAAGGACCCCTTCCTCCCACCCTACGAAGAGGACCTTCACATACTATGGCCTCCTCTGTGTCCACCAGGTTTAACACAGGGCTCCTACGCCCTCCTCCTCAACAAGTTCAACGTGATGGACAACCACGTCCTCATCGTGACAACCAGCTTTAGACCGCAGGTGGAGTGTCCCTCAGCCAAGGATATGACCGTGCTGTGGCGGGTCGTATGCGAGCTGCAAGGACTGGGTTTCTACAATTGTGGCAAGCAGGCAGGCCCTAGCCAGCCTCACAAGCACCTGCAGGTGGTCCCCTATCCACAGTCGGAGCGTACTCCCATCGTTCCGTTTCATAAGCCTATCATGCAAGCTGCTGTAGCTGCTCTCAGTAGCAAGTCATCGTCATCTTCCACTGGAGCAACTGTCAATGATGACATAGAAAAGGCAGCTAGGAATTGTGTTGTTGCTGACGATGAGGCGCATACCAGGCCGTTCACCGTTCCTCAGTTCAAGTTCAAGCACAGTTGTTGCTTGTTGCCATGGTCTATCAGCAGAGCCACCGACTGGGCAGCATTGGATGCGGACGAGGAGGCTGAGAACAGCTACCAAGATGGCAAACGCCTCTCCGCGCTATACTATAAGCTGGCTGCTGTGCTCGGCCTCAAGCTTCATAAGCACCGACCTACTCACTTGCAGCACCTCCCACCAGACGAAGCAGATGGCGAGAAGAGGGAAGAAGAGAAGGGTCAATCCGCTGTACACAAAGAGAAGGATATGGTGAAGCTGGAAGATATCAGCGACCCTCACAACGTGCTGATAACGAAGGACTGGATGCTGGTGGTGCCACGACAGCAAGAGGAATGGGAAGGCATCTCTGCTAACGGTCTCAACTTTAGCGGCTCATGGTACCTCAAACAACCCGCTCAGTTGGAGTTGCTAAAAGAGATGGGAGCTATGAACGTTCTTTCTCGGTTTGCTTATCAAGTGAGCTGAACTTACAAGACGCCTATTATAAGCTGATTGCAAGACGCCTATTATAAGCTTTTTTGAGTTTTTTTTTTTTTTTGAAATAAGATACACCTTTATTTAAATAACGTCACATTGACAATTGCTAACTATTGCATGGTGTTCGTGTTCTCTTGGAGGACTTGCTGCTGGAAGTTCTCATCCTCTTCGTGGGACACGCTATCACTATTTCGCTGGTGGCAGGAGCACTGGAAGTAAAAACCTGCGTGGCTGGTGGCTCTTCGTTATCGTTGAGCAGTGCTGCCACGCTCAGCTTCTCTCGGATTCGTTTCCGTTCTTCCTCTTGACGACGTTGCAAGTAAGTCTGGAATATTTGTCCGCGGTTCCGTCGCTTTTTGCTTTTGCTGCTAGCAACAAGTTGCAAATCCTTTGAAACGTGAAGCCCTTTCCATTTGAAGTGGTCACTCTGCTTGAGAATGGCTTTCGGATTGTCCCCCCTAGCTCGCCGACTTACTCTGGTCTCCATTTGAACCCTAGGCGTCATCACAGGAGAAGAGGCACCGCTGCTCGACGAGGTGGAGGCATCGCCGCAACTGTCCTCTTCATCTCCTTCGTGCAAGTGTGGTTCCTGACAAAGATAAACTTCAGAAGGGCTTTCTCTCCCGCTGGTCGGTTGAGAAGATGATAATGGCTCTGTGAAGAGTCTAGTTTGGGCGGGTTCTACCTGGTGGTAAAGGGCAGGTGGCTTTTTTTTCAAGATAAAAAGGTGGTGAGAGGACGGCTTCAAACTCGCCATGGCTGGCCCATCTCATAAAATACAGATGAAGAAGAACCATTTTTACCTGTGGGAAAGATGGAGGTGGATGAAGGCCTAAACGAGATATCACTTGGGTGGCATCTTGGATAGTATCCCAGTGCTTCTGCCGCAAGCGTCCTTTCTTGCCACGCTCTGCCATCTCGATTAAAACGGAACAGGCATGTATAGTCTATGCAAAGATATAGCAATTGTTTTTTCCACATCTGTCAGTGTTTGCCAGACATCCCATCATCCTTCTTCTTCTTCTTCTCTTTTTTGTTTGACGAAAAAGAAAGGCAGGGAAGGGAAGGTGGTGGATGGAGGAGCTTGCCTGGGATAGGTTAGCCAAGGCATCCTCTCTCTGCCAGCTTGGCGGGACGGAGCCATAAAAGAAGGGTGGAGAGAGTCGTTGGTGGTCGTTGTTGGGTCGCGAGTTCATGAAGTAGTTTGGTTGCCTTGCGTTTACAGTGGCAAAAAAAAAACAAAGAATTTGTTCCTCAGAATAAAGTCGTCGGAAAGGTTCAAACGGTCATCATCGCGGAGTGCAGGTGCCTGCAATGGCGTTGGTTGTTCGCGTCCTTTCAAAACGTACTGCTCTGTAATCTGCGAAGTATTGCTTAATATCTGCCTCACCTTTCAAACAGGTGCGCCGCAGCACCGGACAATACACGTCCATGGCGCGCTTGTCCCGTTGATTGTGGCCCAGTTCCTCCGACTCTCCCTCTTCATCATATAATTAATATGTAAATCTGTGACATTGCCATTTCAAACCATTGGATCTGTCAGCTTTTGCCTTTTTGTCAGGGTTGGTGCTGCGCTGCATTCACCATAATAGCGTATTTTGTAGCCGCACGTTCTCCGCTCGTGCTGACGCTCGTGTAGCGCACAACTTGACTTGTCAGTTCACACATGGCGCATAAAGCAGCTGGGCAAGCGAAAGGGTCTTGTTGTGAGAGGCAGGAGGAAGAACAAGAAGCAAGCAAGCAAGAGCAGGGTAATGCAGATGATTGTATTAGTCATGCAGATGAACCGTTCTATTGATGGAGACCACTTTCCACTGGCCTCCCTGTGAGTCGATGTGCAGCTCTGATACCGCTGTGTTGCCCAGCGAGAACCTAAGAACGGACGGGTCAGAGCCGAGCACGCTTCGTAGGAAGCACCTTTTTTACCACTTGTCAGCGAAATTCGAAAGGACAAGAGGACAGAGGATAGAGGACAGAGTCACAGAGGAGCAGAGTAACAGAGAAGCAGAGAGCAGAGTAACAGATAACAGACCTAATAGCACAGCCGTGGCTGAAAATGCCAACTCTGATGACAGGATCTTTTTTGGAGGGCTTGTGTTGGAGGTCATAAGGATCAACGGGAATGTGCCCTTTGTCTTCTTCATTCTCATCGTCATACTGTTCTAACTTCCGTTGCTCCTCGCTGTCTTGTCGGATGGAGGATTGCTCCTCCTTGCTGACCTTCTTTTCCAACAGGGAGAGCACTTCACTATTAACAAACGCCACCATTCTTTCTTCCACTTCCAATTCAGACTCTCCTCCGTTACACCGGTAGTTGCCCGGGTCTGCTCTGTAGCGTTCCTGCAGGTTGTTCTTAGCCGATATACATACCTCCAAAAAAAAAAAAATAAGAGAAAGTGTACCAGCGCCTTTCCAACAAACACTTCTTGTACGGTTTTGCCTTCACAGTCGCCTCGGTGTATTTCCACTATTTCTTCGCGTTGTGTGATGGGGGTTGTGATGCCAGCGGCCTCGCAGGCCAGCCGCGCCGTGTCGTAAGCGCGAACGGCCACAGAAGCAAAGACATAGTCAAAGTCTATGTTGTGTTTCTTGAAATATTTACCGAGCTTCTTCGCTTGTTCCTCTCCTGTTATAATGTAAGAAGAAACAAAGAAAACAAACTCGCTAAGCGCAATTCCTCAGAGTTAAGCGCGCCTTTCCCGCAAGCACCTACCTTTAGAAGTGAGAGGGGATGAGTTGTTCCTGCCTATGGCACCAACAAGATTGCTCTCGCTTTGCCCGTGCCGTACAAACCAGACCTGTAATATCATTGTTGTTGTTGTCGTGTATTCCTTTCTTGTCTGTTTCTTCTTCTTTAAATATATTTCCACTTTTTATCGACAATTTTTAAGAATCCGATCGATATATTGTCGGCAGATATTCCACACATGGGTCGACAAGTGCCCCTCACAGCACAAAAGCGACCTCACTTCCCCTCCGACGTCGGCCTGAGCGCTCCCTACGGCAAAAAAAAGCCAAAACAAAAAAAAGAGAAGAGAAAGGGGAGTGGACTTTGTGGAAAAAAAAAAGATGAGGACTGCTTTCGCGAAACAGAGCAGCGCCGCCTTTGTGGCTGGCAGAGGATTCCTTCTCCCTACTGTGCGCTCCTCTTTGCAGTTCCGCTCTTTCGCTACCGCACCCACAGCAGGAGCCAGTATGTGTGATTTTTATTTTATTTAGCCTTTCGTTTGGTTTTTTCCCCCTTTTAATGTGTGAGATTACAGTTTTGTCTTGTTCTTTACTTTCTCTCTTCGGATGTGGTGCTCGTTTGTTTGTTGCTGTGTCTCCGTTCTCACAAATTGTTTTTTATTTTATTCGTTTGTGATGGCTACAGCCTCATCAAACCCGTTGGAGGCTCTTCGCCGCAAACAACTTGAAAAAAAAGCTGAAGCCAAGGACTTTGAAGCTGCCATCGAGTTTGTCAAGGGGTGGGGCGACGATAGCAAGGTAGATTCCTTGCTGAAGGAGCAGATAAGCGCCACCTCTGGCGAGGGCAAGCTCTACTTTGGCTTCTCCCAGAAGCTCCCCGCGGGCCTCTCCAAGGACAGCGGTAAGCTGCTGGAACACTTCCGAACCCAATTGAAGGCCGGCCTCAACCCAGCCCCCGAAGTATGGACCACCCTCGCCAAACGCTTTGAAAGCCTTGGAGACAAGAGCCGCTCCGCGGAGCTGCAACAACTGAAGACGGACTACCAGAAGGGCCTCGTTCGGGACCCCCTCGCCAAAGAGACCCCCCAAAGACCCCCTCTTCCCAGCAGCGACGTGCACTACTTCTAAAGCTTAGTAAAAAAGCTGCTCACACCGTTTGTTTCGTGAATATATACCTTTATTTTGTTCACCTGCTCTCAGGTCGCTTGTTTTGTGTTGTCCCTGTTGTCTCTTTTTTCCTGCCTTTTCTTCCCCGTCCTCCTCCTGCTCCTCCTCCCCCTCATCTCCTGTGCCGATGCTCATCATTGGTCAGGGAGGGTAGGGGCGGCCAGCTGTCCTGGGGAAGGTGCCTTGGAGCGCACTTTCACCGCCCTAAACTTTTCCAGCACGGTGTAGTGGTGGGGCGCACCCGCTGGGACCACCCACGACATGCCTGGTCTTAGCTCCAGTGTGGTGGGAGCGCTCCTCTTGTTTCCCTTCTGCTGCTGCTCTGCTTGGCCTTCCTCGTTCAGGTAGAGCTCGAGCTTGGCTCTGCCGGCCAGTACGTAGCCCAGCGTTTCGTAGGGTTGTTGGTGGGGTTCCTCCTTTTCCTCCTGTTGGCCCTCACCCTCACGGATGTCTTTTCTCTCTTTGGGCTCCATGTCGAACAGGCGCATCTTCATGCAAGTGCCCTCTGCCAGCAGCTTTTCGCCGTAGTCTCCTTTTCCAGCTTCTTGCTCCGTAACCACCAGCTCCATTGCCTTTGCTTGTGTTGATATCGTTTTGCTTGAACTGTACAACAGTTTAGGGTGCAGAACAAAGAGAGCAAAGAGCAAGTGGTGGTGCTTGAGAAAACTCAACTCCTTGTACTCATTGAATTGTCTGCCGCCTTTCTTTCGCCTTTCCTTCGTTCCCCAGCAGAACCACCGGCGGTCTTGCGCTCACGAGTCAATCATTAGAAAGCCCGCGCTGAACAGTCGGCCGACCGTGCACCATAGCTCGCTAGAGGGCACCGGAAACCACGTCAGTGCTTCTCTCCTCCTTGTGGTCACGCTACCGCAGCTGCATGCACCAGGCCGACTCCCCTTCCTTCTTTATTGTCGACAACATAGGCCAAACTCCGTTGAAATTTGGTTTTTCATTGGCGGCTTTTGTTCGTTTGCTCTGCTTCTTTTGGAAATGTTTTTCTTTCCCTGTGCTTCACCAATGTAAAGTTAACTCTCAAAGTTTGAGTCGGTGGAAAGGAGAGGAGGAAAGTGATAACGGGGAGACCGCGGCGTGGTGGGCAGCATGAAAAACGCACCCCTTTGGCTGCTGGTTTTAGCGGCGGTGGCAACGGTGGCTTGGGCGGTACCGAGCCCGATCTCGCTCGTCAAAAACTTCCCTAGAGGACCCGCATTTCTCTCCGTTTATAGAGATGGCGTCCTGGTGGAGGGTAACCAGGATCCTCGCTTCAACGGTTCCGTGGCACTGAGGGACTTCAGCTTCAACTACACCGCCCATCAACGACCTCTCGATGTTAATTCGGTCATTGATTTCTTGTTCTCACGTTCTGACACGAGTCATGCTAGAGCTGATTATCCCGGGTTGATCCACGAGATAATCAATGGGTTGGGTCATGGTCCAGTCAGGATCGTTAAAGACATTGACAGCCTCGGCGGAGAGCTGTGGAGGGGTACGTAAAGCGAGAGCAGTGACCTCAAGGAGAAGAAACATAGTTAGAGACGAAGCTGACAACAACGAAGCAAAGAGAGAGGGAGAGAGAAAGAGAGAGAGAGAGAGGATTTTTTGGACGTGGCTGATAGAACGTAATATAGCGGCTACTCAGATAACAGAGATCATGAATACTTTTGCCCTCAATGCTACCTCACTAGCGGACTTGATTGAGAATATTCCTCGCTTCGACGTGTTGCTCAGAGTGGATCTCAACCAAATGCATCCTGGAGAGTACGTCGAATTGAGGTTCGGCAACGCCATTGTGCAAAAGTTCGGCTTCAATTTTCCAGGTCTCTCTTCCCTCCTCCCTCTGTCTTGCGCTCTTGCTTTTCCTCGTCTATCACGCTAAAGGGGTTTCATCACTTTTAAAATTCTCACATTGCAACATCTGCTCTATTACGGGTCTTGTTGGACAGACGTCATACAGAACAGGGAGGATGATATGACTGAGTCCGCTGAGTTCAGATACTGTACCTTGGAGATGGAGTACAAGAATGTCTTCTTTGAGGAGCCGCTGGTGGGTTCTGGTTTGGATAGAGCCGTGGATGCGGTCGATGACTGTCTGTTCCCTGACTTCTCCGGCTTGGTAAGAAGACATCAGAATGGCGAGATCAACTTGACAGAGGCGCAACTTGCTGACGCACAAGAACTGGTGAAGCGGAGAGGGGAAAGGGCAAGTAGAAGGATGGGAGCTGCTTCGGCGAATGTATCCAACCAAGTGAAGGAGAGCCCAAAGGAGAAGCACAAACCTAAGACAATGGTGGCCGATAGCAACCTGCTCAGTGGACCACTATCTGGTCTTCTTTAATACATTGAACCTTTTTGCACAGAACCCTTTTTCCGGTTGCATCGTTTCAACACTCCAATTTGAAACAAGAAATGAAGAAGAAGAAGAAGAACAAGAAGAACAAGAAGAAGAACGAAGAACGAAGAACGAGGAAGATATGCACAGAAGAACAAAAGAAAAAGCAAAGAAGTGCTCTGTCGACACAAAATTAAATTAAGCAAAAAAAGAGGAGACACAAAGGAGGACAAAGCACCAAACCACCAGCAGCAGCAGCTGCAGCAGCACAACAAATAAATAGCGGCGTTGGTGAAGCAGCAAAGCTGAGGCGTCTTTGTAACAACACGTAACCACAGACAAACACGAAATGAGCCAAGCCACTCTCGGTCGCGTGAGGCAAGCCAAGGAACATGTGTTCAGCTGTATGTTAATGGGGCCAAAAACTCTCCTCTCATTAATTTTTTTTTCGCCTCTCGCTTTTGATTGATCTTTGTGTTGGTTCCGCTGTTTGTGCTTGGTTGGCACGTGATGCGCAGTGGCAATGGAAGTTAGCTCGGCCAAAGAAGAAGAAGAGCGGTGGAAACGCTTCGAGTTACTCTTCAGCGCCATCGAAGAACTGAAAAGGCGCCAAAAGCGAAAGCGCAAAGGTTTGCCTCTCTTTGTTCCGAACCTCCCTTCACAAAACTGCTCACACTCTGTCCCTCTCTCATCAACCCAGGACCAGCCGAAAAAGGCCCCACTGAACATGACTTTGCCAAAATGAAGGAGTGGTTGCTAGAAAATGACTTTCCTGCTGAGTGTTTTGAAAACTTTGAGTTTGCTACCAACCTTAAAGAAGGAGGAGGTTTGCTCTCTTTTCCTCCCTCCCTCTCTCCCTCCTTCCCTCGCTTATTGTGCTCTCTTTCCCCTCTCTGTGCTTTCTCTGCTTGTTCTCTCTCTCTCACTCTCTCTCTCTCTCTCTCTCTCTCTTTCTCTCTCTTTCTTCCTTTCAGCAACTAACCAGCGTATTGCTTGCGTCAACAGGTCTCACTGCAAAGAGGGATCTCAAGGAAGAAGAGCTAGTGTTGAAGGTACCACGCAAAGTCATGCTGCACACCCTCTCTGCCATGGAACAAGAAAACGAGGCGGCTGGTACCAGCAAGACCAGTGAGACAGGGCTTGGCACGTTGCTGGCTACTGACAAATTGCTTAGCCAGCTGAAGAGCCTCGCCCTCGCTGTTCACCTTCTCATCGAGAAACACAACCACGCCTCGTTCTGGGCACCCTACATCAGTTTGTTTCTTCTCAACAACTTGTTTTCCCCTGAAGCGATGCCTGTATTTACTCTTAATCGTGCTTTACTCTCAAAGAAACTCTGCCGGTTACATACGGCACTTGTCTCTATTTCACGCTTGACGAATTGAAAGCCCTTCAAGGCTCTCCTACGTTTCACAGCGCTATTCAAGTGATCACTAACGTCAGTAAACATTATAGCTATGTATTTGACCTGTTGGAGGTAAACTTTGTGCTCTCTCTCTCTCTCTCTCTCTCCCTTTCTTTGGTTCCGATAGCTGCTAATGTGAAGAAACAATGTTAGAACAACTCACACATAATGCATGTTGCAAACTTTACTTGGGAAGAGTTTATATGGGCTATGTCTGCCGTCATGTCAAGACAAAACAACATACCATTGACTCCACTTAACGATAAACAACCACAGGCCCTTCACCAGCTCTCCCGTCAGCAGGAATTTGCGCTGATCCCCGCTTGGGATATGTGCAACCACGACAACGGCAAAGTAATCCTCTCTCTCTCTCTCTCTCTCTCTCTCTCTCTTTCTCTCTCCTCTCTCTCGCTATGCTTGTGAGTGCGTACCTAAAAGCTTGCTATGTCATAAACATTTCTGTCAGATAACAACGTTCTACGACATCAATAGCGAATGCACAGAATGTTATGCCACTCGCAATTTCAAGAAGGGAGAGCAGATATACATATTCTACGGCCCTCGTGGCAACTCAGAGCTGCTTCTGCATTCTGGCTTTGTTTTTGACAACAACAACTATGACAGCCTTTCTGTTCGCATGCGGCTGCCCGACACTACCAACGTTTGCCTCAAGGAAAAATTTACTTTGTTGCACTTGTGTGGCTTCAAAATGTATTTCTCACTCTCGCTCGTTCTCTCTTTGAGTAATGTTATCTGCTTTTGCTGACACACTGTAACAGGGACAAAAGCTTCTCATTGTACAATAACTTTGTGCCAGGAGAGTTATTGGCTTTTCTTCGCTTGAGTGCAATGAACGAGGAGGAAGTAAAGGTGGCATTGCTCGCCCTCCAAAAACCGCAAAACAATAAGGAGAAAGAAGAGGATACCAAGGACCAGAAGGAGGAGAGTACCAAGTTTGATCCCTTCCGTAAATACAGCGAGCGGAATGAAATTGCTGCTCTCGCCATTCTTGCCAACAAATGTACCCAGTTGTTGAAAGCATATCCCACAAGCATTGAGGTTCGTTTTTGTTGCCTTCGTATCCTCTTGCTTTGCTTCGGCATAATATCTTATTTCCTCTTGATGGCGAGCAGGAAGACAAGAAGTTGCTGGGAGGTGAGTTGAGCGCTAACATGCGGTCAGTGGTGTTACTACGACTGAAGGAGAAGGAGCTGCTGCACAACATCATTCGCATGGCTTCCTCTGGGCACATGTCTACACAGCCTCCTCCCGCTTCTGCATCGTCCTCTTCAACTTCTTCAACTGCTGGCTCTGCATCCTCCCCTTCTTCACCATCTTCTTCCTCCAAAAATGGTGCCCCTTCTGCCACTGCATCCACCGGCTCAAAGAAGAAGAAACGCAACAGAAACAGGAACAAGAAAAAAACTGATGCTTCTGCTTCGTCCTCCGCACCTGCAACTAACCAACAATGATTTGTTGCATCCCTCATCTCCTCTCTCTCTCTCTCTCTCTCTCTCTCGGCCTCCATCAGTATTCTTTCTGTACAGCAGCACTGCTTATAACTACAACAACGCTGAGAATGATGATCATCAGGAGGAGAGTGAAGGAAAAGTGGAGTGAGTGAGGCCACTCCTAGCGAGGAGGTACTGCCGCACCTCCTCCGCAGAGAATCCGAGCTGCAGCAGGCCTGCCGCTATCACCCGCAAGTAAGAGGAGGGCGGATAGGTCCGCTGCACCCCACTCATCGGCTGCTCGTTGGTGAAAGTGAACATGGGCGCTCCCTCCCTCTCTCCCAAGTAGACCACCAACCCGTACCATCCCTCCGTGACCTTGGTGGTCGGCTTGGCGGAGAGGCGGTCCAGATGGAAGCCCAGCTGCCGCTCCGTCTTGCCGTTCTCCTGCGCCACCACCGAACAAAACTGAGAGAAGGTGAGGAGATAGCTCCGCCCGTGGGTGATGGCTCCCCGTTGTTGTGTCGTGGGGTTCAAATGAACGGCCTCCTCGTCATCGGCTACTCCTTGTTCCATTGGCGAGGCGTCAATGAAGGCCACCCCACCGCCCCACGTTTGGGAATGCTTTGCAAAGTACCTGCACGCAGTCATTCACCAGCTTGGTCAGCGCTTCCTCCAAAACCCAGGAAGAGAGAGAGAAAAGAAGAAGAAACAAACAGGTGGTGTGGGAGCGGCACGTAGGTATCACGGAGAGGAGGTGTGGGGTCAGAGCAGCCCACGCAGGAATGCCTCATGCCTTCCACGCGCCCGCCCTGCAGGTAGCACATGAACCGCTCGCGGCACATGTTGGAGCCGTAGCTCGTGTACCATACGTAGCGTTCCTTCAACGGCGGGCCGCCACGCGGCACCACCGCCTTGGTCCCTTCCGCCTGCTCCTCCTCTTCGTCCTTCCTCCGCTTGGCCTTCCTCATGAGCTTCCTTTCTTCCTCCTCCTTGCTTTCTGTTGATAATTTTTTGTCAGCATTTTCTGAGTTTGTCGATAACAAGTGGCATTTATCGATTATCGGGGACAAATAAAGCAATAATCTATTAGGATAATAGGCAAGTGGTTCAGTTAAACAACAACCAACAGCTGCAGGGGTATTCCCCCCCCCCTAAAGCGGAGCAATGAATTTTTGTCGACGTGAAAGATCTCTGCTAGAGATGAGACAAAGAAAAAGACAACAGAAATGGCCTTTTTATGGTAAGATTAAGCCTCTGTTTTGATTTTTGATTGGTGGTTTGAAACTTTCAGTCACAGATCAAAGCATTGCGCCGCTTTACCCCAAAGCGGCTCAATGCTTTGATCGGTTACTGAAAGTTTCAAACCACCAATCAAAAATCAAAACAGAGGCTTTATCTTACCATAAAAAGGCCATTTCTGTTGTCTTTTTCTTTGTCTCATCTTTAGCAGAGATCTTTCACGTCGACAAAAATTCATTGCTCCGCTTCCCCCCCCCCCCCCTGTTGATCTCAGCTGAGAGCGGCGCGCCGCATCATCACGGCAGCAGCAGCATTATGGTTAATCATTACAAAAAAAGCCCTGTAAAGAAGAAGCAGCAACGAAAGAAAGAAAGAAATCCGGTTGCGGTCTTGTTTTTGTACCGGTGCAACTATATCTATCTTGGTTCTCGCGCACTTGCCCCTTTGGCTTTGCTCCCCAAAAAAGAAGAAAGAAAAGCACCCTGAGAAGAAGAGGAGAAGGAGGAAACAAACGAAAAACAAACAAGCAACAGCTTTAGAGCATGAAAAACCTGTTGCTGAAGAGAGAAGGTGGAAAGCGCTCTGCCTCTGTTTTTTCTCCTCGTGGAGGCAACAGCAGCAACCACGGCAACCACAGCAACAATGCCACCTCGTCCTACCACCGCATCGCCGCAGAGCGCCACGAAGGCGGAGCTCCCCTTACGGCCCAAGAAAAAGAGATTGCTGTGCAAGCCATGGTTCGTCCTTTTATGCTGATTATTATCATTGTTGTTGTTATAACGTTCATGTTCGTTACCTTGACGTCGTGCTTGTCTTGTATTTAATAACGGCCTTCTTCAGATTTTGGAAGATCATAAGGACAGTTTGATGGAGATTCACGACAAGCTCAAGCAACGCATTGAAAGCGCCGCTCGTAATTCTTTCCTCTCCTTTTGTTGTATCTCTCCTTTTCCTCTATTGTTTGCCTGTTCCTTTCTCTCTTTTCGATCTCCTTGCTGCTTTCCTCTCTCTCTCTCTCTCTCTCTCTCTCTCTCTCTCTGCTTTATTTGAATGTGAGTCATTTAACTTTTCTCTCTATAGGGCTGGTGGACGAGGGACGAAGTCTCTCCAATTCGTTCCTGGATTACGCCAAGAAGTCAGATCCAAGCACACCCTTCGGTTCGATGTGTATTGCTTTTGGGCTAGTTTCTCTCTTAGGCCATTTTTATTGACACAAGGTGTTTTTGATATCACACAGGAGAATGCCTTGTAACGGTGGGCAACTTTCAATCCACGATAGAGTCCATGCGACACCACCTGGTTAGCAACAGCTTAAAACTCAAATACTTTTCCCTGTGTTGTTGCTGAGTTTTTGTTTTGTTTGTCTGCTCTGTTGTTGTTGTTGATGCATCATTTCATGCTTTCTTTGTCAGGACGTGCACTTGATGGAAGTATTTGGAAATCCCGTGAAGGACTTTGTTGACTTTGATGTAAACGACGCTCTGGTAACTTTTGCGCTCTCTCCCGTTTTGGCTTTTGTCTGACCACATGCCTTCCTGTTTGTGATAGCTTACAAAAGTGAGCTGTGAGCAGGCCAAAAGTGCGCAAGATCAAGCCGAGCAGAAAATAGCTCGCCAGACAAAAGAGAAACAGAAGAACTTGGTAAATTGGCCTCCTTTACCCACAAACAAGCAACTAGAAGCAGCATACTTTCACTTTCTCACAAACTTCTTTCGTGCATTACAAAAAACGGTTGTAGGCTGTCATTGAGTACAACAAAGCAAGATTCAAGTATGAGCGCATTCAGGAAGTAGCCTGCAAAGCTCTTGTTGACACTAATCAAAAAAGCAGAACGGATATGATGGAAAAGGTTCATCCTTTACTCCACTTTACTTTTCTTGTATTAAATCATAACCAAAGCTGACACAAAATTGGACAGTTGTGCGACTATCTGGATGCCTACAAGGAGCACTTCAGCGATGCACTCAACGTGCTAACTCAGATGTCAACCGATATAGCCATGTTTAGGATGCAAGTACAAAAGGAGCGAGCACAAGAGGTTAAGAGACGAGAACAAGAACGGCAGATAGAGTTAGAACAACGGAGAAATCTGGAAATGGAGCAACAAGAGTTCAAGTCACGAAAAGAAAAAGAGGAAAGGGAAAGAAAGGAGCGCGAGCGTACAGCTGTGTTTGGTGTGTCATTGCAGCAACTTATGGAACGAGAAGGGATCTCACCTCCTCATATTCCTAGCATCCTGGACAAAATCATCAATCATCTCGAACAGAATGGTTTGTCTCTCCTCTGTCATTATCTCCACTTTTAAACTAACAAACATGCACGTGGTACCAGGAGCGGACAAGTTAGGATTGTTTCGCGTTACAGGATCTGCCGCTGAACAAAGAGAGCTTATTAATAGCATAAATGCTGGTAATATTTCTGTTACTGTTTTTTTAAACTTCTCCTTCTTTGGCGCACCCTCTCTCTTTCTCTCTCTCTCTCTCTCTCTCCTTCTCTTGTTATTCTACTCTGATATTAGCACTTCAAAGGGGAGGATGTAGATCTCGCTAAAATATCGAACATACACGTGGTGGCAGAAGTGCTCAAAAAGTATTTACGGCAGCTGCAAAATCCTCTCCTTACATTTGCGCTCTGGGATGACTTTATGGGCTGTGTGATGGTGGACGAAGGAGGCTCCGTCCTCTCCCCTCGTACCTCATCTGGGGACCTGGATAAAGCCAAAACCTCTGGGGCGGTTTCCATGCTGAAAGCAACGGTAGCCAAATTGCCGCCCGCCCACTTTGCCCTCGCCAGACGGATCATCCGCCTCTGCGTCAAGATCAGTGCACACGCTGATGTCAACAAGATGACAGCCAGCAACTTGGCGGCGTTGTTTGGACCCAACATTCTTCTCAGCGAAAAGTTGGAGGAGCACTCTTTGCTTGCTGATATGAAAAAGGCCAATCTTGTCATTGAATTAATGATCACCTTCTTCGAGGATGTGTTCGGACCTGAGCCAGTATCACGAAACCCAGAAAAGAGTGCCAAAGAAGGCCAAACAAAAGACAAATCGAGTGGAGAAGAAAGAGGGGGCATCAACGGAGCAACCGGCATGGCAGAAGGAGGTGGAAGCCAACATTCTACCGCAGCTATCAGCGGTGGCGTGGATGACGGGATTATAGCAGAACGAGTACAAGCTAACGAGGGAACGAACGACGAGGAAGAGCGTGGAGGAACCGATGCAAAGAACAACGATGATTGGAGGGCTTCTTGTCCTGTTAAGCCCCTCAATCTGACTCCTACCCAGAGCGATACCATTGGCACCAAAGGACAGAGAACCCCAAGGAAGAGCCCTCGGGGCAAGAATGATGGCCCTCTTTCGGCTTCTTCAAAGAAAGTAAAAAGCAAGGAAGTAGAAAAGGAGAAAGTTAAAGATAAGAAGAAAGACAAAGCAAAGAAAGATGTGCACGCAGAAAACGAGGCGGCTCTTGCATTAACGGAGCAAGAACGGAAGAAAGAAGTACGCAAAGACAAACAGAAAGTTAAAGACAAAGACAAAGAAACAGAGGAGAGAGAAAAGGAGAAGGAAAAAGAGAAGGACAAAGAATCAGATGAAGAGAAGCAGGTCAAGCTTGATAGCGATAAAGAAGAGGGCTCCCAACCGACATCTCCACGAGTAACTGCTGCGACAGAAGAACAGAAGGCCATTGAAGACAGCACCAACAAGGCAAGCTCTCAATCCCTCGCTTTGGACAAAGCAAAGATGTTCGAACAAAAGATTGCACAACAAAACCGGAACCAAATCCCGCCGCTAACCGGTCGGCTACCGTCGACCTCAAACACAAATGCTGCCTCTTCCAAGGGCGAAAGAGCACTCAAGACGGAACGTTCAGACTCTAGCACTAGGCTAGACTTTGATGATGATGATGCTACCAGTTATCATAAGAGACGGAACAGTGTTGGTCCTGCCACCTTCAACTTGCGAGAAAAGTAACGCTTCATCATTCTCTTCTCTTCATCGTTCTCTTCTCTTCCTTGCTCTTTTATGAAAAGGTTATCAATGATTTGCGCACAAACTAGGTTCGAGAAACTGGCAGAAACAGATTTGGAGCTGAAAGACTATCGTAACAGAGATATGATACACGCCAATACTGGTGGACTTAAAGCCAAGTTGATCTCTCCCTCCTCTCTCTCTCTCTCTCTCTCTCCTCTAACGAACAATAACACCAAAAGGTGGGAGCAACTGTCACGAGGGGAAGCAAATGAGGAGAGCAAGATGCCCGTTATTTCTAAGAGCGGGTCGTTAACTCGCAGCAATGCCGCCTATCTGAGGACCAAGTGCGTTTCCTCCTTCATTGTATACTACGCTTGTGAATGGAGCGGCTAACCATCCAACGAACGAATCCATTTGTAGGTTTGAGCAAATGGCCGCAACAGAAACCAAAGAACAATCCCCATAAACCGGTGCCAATGGTGCGGAATGTTCTTCTCTTTTTTTTTGTTATGAGACCAAAAAATGGTGTAATGATTGTTGTAATGCGGAGTTGGGTCCTCGGTGAGAATTCACTCAAAACACCTCATCACTTGTCGGGTTCCAAGGCCATCTATTCCCGTCCCCATCTTCCTTATCTTGGGTTGCATAGACAGTTTAAAAGCCGAACTGTTCCAGTACTATTCTGTCCTTAGCGACCGGACTTTGGCAGTTCAGGTCGATGGCGTTATCTTGGCTATCCCGGTGATGACCAGGAAGCAAAAAGTGGGCATGGCATCCCCGACGACATGGGATGGTGCTGTTTCTGATGGTGTGGTGGGAAACCGCTCAAACGTTTTCTCTAAAAGAAGCAAATAGGCCAGATGACATCAGGGTAACCCGCCAATTCAAAACCTCTGCCAATAAAACCTAAAAACAGGGAGCTGGAAAAAGGGTAAACAGGAGATAGGGGGAGCGGATTTCATAGGTCGATCCCGGACGACCGTTTCCGTGGAGGGTATCCTCGGCAACAGCTGACCAAGAGCTAATTATGCTCAGTTGTATTCGTGATCTGGCCCAACAACGGTAAACTTGGCACTGGACCGGCTGCATGTATGGTCATGTTTTTCTTATTTACAGTTAGGAGGGCGTAGATATTCCGCTTAAAAGCAACCCAAGCAATAAACATCACCGCTCTTCATTTCATGATTAGCCACTACCATAAGAGATGTTGTAGGTAGTGTCACCCGTTACTTTTTTGACTTTCCACACCGTTGTTTTCAACAAGAGAACACCACTCCCCTTCCTTCTTCTTTTTTTGTCCGCCGCATCTAACGTTTCCCTGCCTCTCTTCCCGCCCTCGGTCTTTTTTTCCTCCTCCTCTTTATCTCTCCTCATAATTTTTCTTCCAGTTCTAGGGTAGCCGCTACTGCGCTGTTGACGAGAGGCACTACCACAACGGAACAGCCCCCTAGAAACAACCACAAGAGCGCAGCCAGAAGAAGGACAAGGAAAATGGATGGCCCACCTGCGGCTCGACCCCATCAAGACGAGCCGCAGGTGGGCTTCCAGGATGGTGACCCTGATGCTGCTTGGGATCATGTACGTCTACCCTCTTTGCAGCCCTCCTTGGGTCCAGCTTTCGTGTTTGTGTTTGTGTTGTTTTTTGATGTGTTATCCTTCTTTCGTATTTATAATTTTTGTTTGTGTTGTCGTTCATCGCTATCTCCCTCACTATCTCCCATGCGACAGATGATACAGTCATGCTCGCTTATAATGAACATGGCGCAACAGGCGAAGCACCAGTGCTTGAATGATGAAGAACTTGGTTTGGTAGAGGTGGAAGTGGCCAACTTGTCCCAGATGTGTTTGGCCCTCAAATCCTCTTTTGAGGGGTCGGAGGCTCAGGACCAACAAGCTAGTCCCATACCTCAGCCCCAGGCTCATCCTCAACCTGTTCTTGCTCCAACTCACCCACCAGACGACTTTGCTCCTTCCCTGTTACGTTCTTCGTCAGCTCCTTATGACTTGAAGGTACCTTTTCAATTCCTTTTTTTAAAGCAACTTTGAAGGCGAGCCTCACCCATTTCCAAAGCATCATGATGGCGTTCCTGTTACCGCCGTTTCCCATCGGTCTACTCGAAGCACCGACAGCAGCCCTACCGTACGTTTTTTGTTTTTTATTTTTTTGCTCCCGCATCAGGCTGATCATAACGTTTTCTCCGTGATCTTCTAAAGGGAGAACGGCGATTAGAGCAGAGACTCGCAGCGGACTCTGCCACGACAATACCTCCCTCCTCCTCTTCCTCTTCTTCATCCTTTTTCTCATCCGCTCCTGCCGTGGTTGAAGAAGGCAACACTTCCTCCTCCTCCAACAACATCGCCAACAAACCCAACAACAAACTCAAAAAAATCAAAACAAAGCAAAAGACTACCAAGTTCACAATGGAGAAAGGCTTCTCTCCTGAAGACGATGAACGCAAGATCAACCGACGTCAGCTGGTGCAGGACTACCTTCGTCGCAAGCAAAAGGAAGAGGAGGCAGACAGCATTCGAAAGCGATCCAGCCTGAATGCCATTTTGAATTGACCTATCCCTTCTTCATTGATACAGTTGGTGGTGGTTGTGTCTTATCCCCATTTTGAATTCCACTTTGAACAACACCACACAAACTTAAAAATGAAACAAAAGCATCATGGTGAAGCTTCGAACGCTTCAGAAATGATACGGCCTTGCACGTCCGGGAGTGAAAGGCCCATGATATGAGCGACAGTAGGGGCTATATCTATTAACCGGACCATTCCTATCTTGGCTCCTTTCTTGATGGTCGGTCCTCTGATGATGAACGAAGCGAACATCTCCGGAAGATCAGCAGCATAGCCATGTTGCCCGATGTTGGGGTTGCAACAATGTCGCACATCAGGGTAAGCCGGATCGTAGTTCTGGAAGACATAACCTGTCTTCAAGGAGAGCATCAAGTATGCTCCTGGCCAACATCCCAACTCCTCCATTTCCTGAGAAGTATAGACTCGCTCGATCGCGTAGGCAGGATCCGACTTGAGAATGGCAACCGCTTGGTCCACCAAATGTTTCACTTGAGCAGGCGCGTCCGGATGGATGTAAATGGGACATACCCCGGTAGAACAGTCGGTCCATGCTTGCCATGGAGAGGAGGAGCTTGGCCCTATGGCACCCAGCGAGTATAGAAGGTTCCCTGGGGATATCTCCTGACGAGTCGTGTTGACAAAACCGTGGTCCGAGGTAACTATGACAGTGGCGTTTGAAAGCAAGCCCAGCGAGTCAGCGTATGCCAGAAACTTGCCGAGGTAGGCATCGATTGTTTGCAACATGCCGACGGCCCGAGGACTCATGTAGCCGTGAAGGTGCTCGTAGTGGTCCAAATCGTTGAAGTGGAAGGCGATCAGGGCAGGAGGGCGCTTTGCGGAGACGCTGTGCTTCAGGAAGCGCAGGCCCATGGCCAGTCGTTTGTCATCCAAAAGGTCCAAGAACAGGGCGGACGCATCAGGTATTATATCGCGTATGTAGGGTAAACCTTTGATGGAGTTGTATAACCAATTGGCTTCTGCTAATGAAGCTGTTCGTTTGAACGAAACGAAGGTAAGAGAACAAAGAAAAGAACAAAGAAGATAAAGAGCAACAAACGTGGATTAGGATCGTTGCCGGGAAAGAGGAGGTCTAGAGGAGCACCGACAGATACCGGCCAATCCACGCCAATCCCACCCCATCCTTGCTCGACTACTGCATCAAACAGAGTCTTCACTTTGATGTTGTTGTAAAAGTAATGATTATTGCTGTTTAGGGTTAGGATAACAGCAACATGCGTTGAGAATGAGCAAATGTGAGAGTGAGAGTGAGAGAGAGAGAGAGAGAGAGAGAAGACAAGCAAGGAAGCAAAGAAGCAAGATAAGATTAGAGCGACGAAAAGAGAAGATGCTAAAACACACCTGTTGTTGTCGAGTGGTCCAAACATGTTGTTATTCCAAATGCCATGCTTGGCGGGATAGACGCCTGTGATCATGCTATTGTTTTTTGTTAGAATGAGCAAAGAAGGAACAAAGAAGCAAGAAGAAAGAAGAGAAGAGAGCAGAGAGGTAGAAACGCAGAGAGGCGGGGATGCAGACAGACGAATGAAGAAATGGAGTAGCAAATAAGAGAAGAGATAGACGAACAACAAACCTGGTGTGAGAAGGAAATGTAACGGCAGGATACACGCTGTAGGCTCCCTTTGCCAGCACTCCCTCCTCTATCAAACGGGTCAAAGTGGTCAGCTTCAACTCTTTTGCTTTTTGCACGTAGTCCGTTCTCATCCCGTCGCTTGTAATTTTATTTTTTCCCATTAGTCAACAAGAGAAAGAGAGAGAGAGAGAGAGAGAGAGAGAGAGAAGACAAGCAAAGAAACGAGAGAAGAAAAGAAAGAGAAATAAAAACAAAAAGAGAAGCGAAGCACAAACATGGAGAACAAAAATACAGGGTGGACGGCGCCATCAGCCACAACAGCAGCCACCACACAAGCCAAGGTGGTCATGAACAGAGCCAAGCCCAGGCCCAGGCCCAGGTCCCTCCTCCTTCCCCCGCCGCCGCAGTTCCTTGTCATCGCCTTCGCTCAGCTCTTTTCTTTGCTCTCGCTTGCTTCCCTCTCTCTAGCCACGCTATCTATCAAATGAATGGAACTTCGTTTTCGTCATTTTTTTCAGGTGGAAATTCGGGAGAAAGTTCGCAAATTTACAATCCGTGATTGAGGGGCCATATCATTGAACTTGATTTTTTTTTTTTGCTATAATAAACACAAAACGGGCCGCGTTACAAGTCGTCGTCATCTTCGTCCACTTTTTTGTGTGCAGCTGGCCGTTGTGGGGCGGACTCGCCGCCACAAAGGGAGTTGAGAAGGGCCGACATGCCGCCGTGCCGCTCCGCCGCGTGCGCAATGACATAGTAGACCAGCACCAATACAAAGCAAGCCGCGGTAATGGTATAGATGGCCACCTTGTAGCCCTCCCTCAAGGGCTTGGCGTCCGCCACGATGAGGTTCATGGCCACCACGAAGACAACCAAGGAGACGCCGCAGATCCATTGCAGGGTGGTCAGCAGTAGCCGCCGGTGCCAGAGCTGGTAGGCTTCCATGCCGGACATATGGGCGGCTATCACGCTGATCAACATGTTGGTGATGAGGCTGAACATGATGAGCAGCACGGACCAGGACTCGGTGGCCTTGAAGACCAGATCCTCCTCGAAGGTGTAGCTGTTAAGGTAGGAGGATATCACAAAACTCTCAAAGCCCAACATCATCGTGGCCGAGTTAAAGATGAGCTCGAACTTGCGGGCCAAGAGCTCCTGTGCCTTCTCATTGTCCGCCATGTTTGTTCTCTCTTTTTTTTTTTCGTTCGAATGCAAGAATGAGGACCAACGGAGCCCGGCAAAACGGTACCACCTGCCGTTGAAGCGGCACACCAACTCCCGTTTTTAAATCATGCATTACAGACAAATTTAACCAATTATCGACACCATTATTAATATAGTAAAATTTTCGGAATTATTGCCTTACAGGCAATATATTGTGTTGGTGTTGTTTGTTAAGGGTGCCCGTTGAGACCACTCTGTTCCTCCTATAAGGGTTTTGTACGTACGATGAGGTAAAAGACAAGGCCACCAGCGAGGGCGCCTCCGGCAACAGCAATATTTGTCTTACCAGTTCTCCTATGCAACTGGTCCATTGAGTATTGATAGAATAGAATGACTTTGTATTGGAGTCTTTTATTACAACAATGGATCACTCTTAGTTTTCTATTTCCTCCACCTCTTCTTTTGATTCATAAAAAAGTATCACGTCATCGTCCTTAAGGTCTTTTGCTGACCTAAAGCTCCAAATCTCATCCTTGATACTTACTTGTAGGTACGCTGTTCTAGCCACATGTTCTGGTAAGTTGAATTCCTCGACACAGGCTTTGATGATATCCTTCATGGCCATCGAGTCAGATATTAGCACCACTGATTTCATGTCGGCCTTCACGTGTTTCACAAGGACACGAAATGGTACTGTATCCCAAAGAGCTATTGTTCCTGAGACTGAATTCGGTTCTGCATGATATCCTAAATGTTCAGACACCAAACGAAGCATTTTGGAGAATGATGAGTCGGAATCGTTGGAGTAATTGATTTCAAAGTCCGGTCCACCAGATGATCCTTCACGTGTATAGCGTCGGTCTGTCTTTAAAATCTCCAGCGTAGAAAAATCCACGTCCTGCCATTCTCCAAACTGCACGGAGCCTGTTACCCCTCTATTGCAGGAGAGTCAGTATCTTAGGGTTTCAAAAGTTCAAAAGGTGATAAGGTGTCATACAAGGAGTGGAGCCAGTCCACAAGCCATACATGAAAATAATTGACTTGAGAAGGCATGCCGCAGGCTTTGATGACGGTCATGTACTCTTCCGAGCCATCTGCTCTTGGCTGTCTGGCGATGGTCCCAGTAAGACCCAAGGAGTGCATTTTTTTCCATAGCTCCCGTTTTGTGTTAAGACCGTCGTACGGTAGCATGATGGTACAGCCCTCCTTTTCTTCGCAAACCCAAGGCGCTTTGGAGCAACGAGGACACTCCATGCTCGTAACGCTTTTGGTGGTGCAGCACTTGCCTTGTTTACCTCTCCTCCCTTCTTGCTGACTGTTTAATCCTCCGCAAGGGGCACGGTTGCCTTCTTCGGATTGGTGCCTTCTTCATGTCGACCTTGTGTAAGCGCTTACATTCTGTTTGCACCAGTGGTACGCGTTCTGACCTGTTCTTGGCCACACTGTTGCTGCTGTCCTGCTTCCTTTTTCTTTTGCTTTTGCTTTATACTTCTCTGGATCGGAGAGACACTCTTCGGTTAACCGTTAACATTCTTGTTCTCAGAATCCAAGTTTAACACGCTCGTTTACACCACCATAGTCGAGCTCGTCCAGCTCCGTGGCTTGCACCAACACGCCGCCCAGCTTGCGATGCAGCTCCGATACAACGGAAGTGCACATCATCTTTTGGCGTATCCTGGCCTCGGAGGGGCACCAAAACAAGAACACCATCTTCGTTGCGTTGGCGGTGTCGGCATCGGAAATGGGCCACATGAAGAAGGCATAGCGAGGCTCTTTTTTGGGGAGCAAGGCCAGCAGGGTCTCCCAAGTGCTGCCCCAGCAGCAGAGGTCGCCACCGTGGAGGGCTCGTTCCTGGCTGACCACTTCTTGCCAAAGCTGAGGCCCTCCCATGACGTATTCATACCAGTACCTTCAGCGTGCAATGAGTATGTTTAGTCGTCTTCTTCGTTCGCCTTTCTTTATTTCTTCTTGGACTTCTTGTTCTGCTTTTCTTTGTCTTCTTGTTCTTGTTCTTGTTCTTGTTCTTCTCTTCTTTTCTTCTTCTTCTTCTTCTTCTTCTTTCTTCTTCTTTCTTCTTCTTCTTCTTCTTCTTTCTTCTTCTTCTTTCTTTCTTTCTTGTTCTCTTCTTCTTCTTCTTCTCTTCTTGTTCTTGTTCTGTTCTCTTCTTGTTCTTGTTCTTGTTCTTCTTCTGTTCTTGTTCTTGTTGTTCTTCTTTCCTTGTTCTTGTTCTGCTGTTCTTGTTCTTCTTCTTCTTCTTCTTCTTCTTCTTCTTCTTCTTCTTCTTCTTCTTCTTCTTCTTCTTGCCGTTACTTTCTACTGTTGTGGATGGGAGACAGTACGTACGATGAAGTGGATGACAGGGCCACCAGTGAAGGCGTCTCCAGCAACAGAAGGACATGGCGCACCAGTTCCGGTGGCAAACGGGCAAAAGCGCCCATCAACGGCTCCGTTTCGCCTTCTTCTGACCCTGCTTTCAATCGGAGAGTCCTTCCCGCTGCTCATTCCCAAAGAAAGCGAGCCTTTGCTCGTTAGCTATTCGCGAAGAGAGAAGGGCAGAAGAGAGAGAGAGAGAGAGAGAGAGAGAGAGAGAGGAGCGAAGGGAGGAGAAGCCGAGCTCACCTCGTGCATGTCTTTGCTCGAGTTGGCGCAACGCGGTGGTGGCCAGGCGGAGGGAGGGAGGCGGCGGCGGGGGCTGCTCCACCACCAATTGTCCGCTGTCCTCCAGCCTGTACAGCACGAAGCGATGGTGCCCTTTTTTCATGTTGTTGTAGGCATCGTGCAGCTCCTCCGGCACGGTCACGCTCAACAAACTCATTCGTGGGTGCGGGGGTGTCTAGTCTCGGGCGCTACGTGCGTTCTCTCTAAGTGTTTGCTTCTTTCTGTCCCCCCCTTGGGTTATGCAGCCGCTTTTCCGTTAACAACAACAACAACAACAACGGAAGGAATTATAACATGAACGGCCGGCCAGCCAATGAATAGCCTCTTGTCCTATACTTCATTTTTTTTTTGTTTTTTTTATTTATTTACTTTTATATGTCTTGTTTTCTTTTAAACTGTTTGTTTTGTTCTGCGTTTCAGTTTTTTGTACAATTCTTTGCCATGTGGCTTCCCTTCTCTCCTCATTTCTCAGGTTTGGCTTGTGCTTGCTCTTTCGCTTTGGAGGGATCCCAGCGGTCACGCAGGTACCGCAGCTTTGCACAAGCCTGCTGGAACTCGCCCACTTCAAGGGCGTAAAAGTCCTTTGTCTTGGTCACCCTCACCTTGGCTTCTGCTCCTTGGCCGTCAGCGGTGAAGACGGCAGAGAAGCCCTTTTTACTCGGAGGCAAATCCTCTTTGGAGTACTTGTCTGCAAAGCGGCGGGCCTCCTCGCTGCTGTGGAAGCCCGAGAGAACGATGGCCTCCTCTGGGCTCTGAAGAAAGTTGAGCAGCTCTGCATGAGTCACGATGGTTGGATCGGGACGTTGCACCCAACTGAACTTTTTACCGGCGAGAACGACGCGTTGCAGTTCGCGAATACGAGGACCTATCAAGTACTCTGCGAACAGCCGTTCGCGAAAGGCGTGATAGTCGCCGAACAAAGACTCGTCCTCAAGAAAGTAGATGGTATCCTTTCGACTGACATCTCTCACCATCCTGTCGCACACTTGTTGTCCACGTTCAAAGTCATCCAAGGCAGCACACAGGGCGAGGGCCGGAACATGGATCGTTTTGAGATTATCACAGTGGCGATATGGGTATACCATGTAGGGAGACAAGTCTTTTGTCCGTAGCATCTCGTCGATGGTGTCGTGTGCGATAGCTTGGGCAGCAAGTGGCGCAGTGGATAAAAGGGATTTGGCGAGGGAGAGGCGGTGAAGGAGTGCTATGGAGCTGGAAGCATGCAAAAAGTCCATGACGTGCTGGCCGACGTCAGTCCATGCCCATTTCTCGATGAGTTGCTGTAACGGCTGTTGCAGGTTCCACTCCCGCCCCGAGAGGAAGTGGGAGTAACGCAAAGAAGCACATGACTTCTCAGCCTCTCGTTCCCTGAGGGTTTGTGTGAACGCATCCAAGAGTTGTAGGGCTAGCGCTGGCGTGGATGTTGTTGTTACAACGGCCTTAAGAATCGTTGCGGCTGCTTTCAGGTTAGCGTCTTTGCTCTTGATGCTGGGCAGTACCGCCTCCTTGGTCAATTCTAAGATACGCTGCATGCGTGCAGTGTCGTCGCTGGATATGCACTTCAACAATTGGGCGGCGCCCTCAGCAGTGGCCTCGTCGTCATTGGTGAATCTGTTCGCCCTGGGAATGCTCTCTTTGGGCGAATTGGCCCACAGCTCCAACACTTGGTCAACCTCACGCAACTGTTCCTCACGGCCATCATCGTTATTGCACACAAAGCTTGCAGCATTGTAGACACCTCCGTGGGCCATCCTTATCTTATACTCCAAGGCTTGTGGCCAAATGACGAGAGCAGTGCGATGGTAGGTGATTTTCTTAGTATGTCCCGCATTGCCGGTGTAGCCTTCTTTGAGGGTCTCGCCTTTGAAACAGAAGATGGCTTCCTCGTCTTCTATCTTGTACTTTGGAGCAGCCACATCATTCTTCCAGTCGATGGTCAGCCCCGGAAACTGGACAGGTACTCCGAGAATAGAGTACCAGTGAATGATTTCTTCTCGGTCGCATTCCTCCCAGTAGCTGGGGCTATAGTCGTCAGAGTCCTCGTCGCTGCTGTCATAGTAGCGATTGCTATATCCGCTGCCCTCAAAGCGTCGAGTGTAGTCCACGGAAATGACATAAATGCTGACTTCCTCTTGACAAAAGCCTTCCTCTAAGAGAAGCCGGTTGGCCGAGCAAATGGCACTCACGAGGGCACGATCCTTTCCCTTCAGTGCCAGAACGCCCTTTCCAAGCAGCCCCTCCTCCGTGTACAGGTGCTCTAACAGGAAGACCATCCGCCCGTTCGGCACGTCCCTCTTCTTGCCCCACGCTCTCAACACCATCGCCCAGTGAATCACGCTATCCACAAAGTCTTTCCCGCTGGGGGCGGGCAACTGAGGATCAGTCCAAATAAAGTTGTAGACCACCGCCAGGCGATGGCCGGAGGTGATAGGCTCTACCTCGTGCTCCACATCAGCATAATGCGCCGCATAGTAGCAGCAGTACTGAGGGGCCTGGCGTGCCGTGCTGCCACAGTCGTTGTTGCTGCTGTTGTTGCTGGCCCCAAAGTCATGGGAGTAAGTGCGACCACCACGCCTGACGATGAGAGCCCCGCCAGTGCAGCGGGAGGGCAGCTGGATGACGAGCGTGGCGAACATGCCGACCTCCTTCTCAGTGTCGCGGTGGGGCAGGAAGTGGTCCCCCTCGCTGTAGAGGAGGAGCTTGTAGGGACGAGCCTCCACGCGACAGCCCGTGGCATTGACGCCGAGTTGAGAGGCCACCTCCCGCGTGAGAGAGTCCAGCCCTTGCTTCCACGCTGCGTTGGCGAAGGTGAAGTCGCTGGGGTCAAACTCTTTGGAGGAGCGGACGCTCGTCTGGCAGCCACGCCCATGTGGGGAGAGGGTGCCCTCTGCTTGGAGAAAGGATACCTCGGCGTCGTTGAGAGGGAGGGAGATCTCTCGCCTTTTGACCGCCAGGCCTGGCAGAGAGGGAAGGTACTTCTCCGCAGACCCACCCACGCACACCTCAGTGCTTTCGGGAAGCCTCTCTACCAGTTGGGTGGTCCAGTAGAGCGTGCTGTAATCCTGTAATGTTGACGACGACGGGAATGACGATTCTTCTTTGTTTTCTTCTTCTTCTTCTTCTTGTTCTTCTTCTTCTTGTTCTTCTTCTTCTTCTTCTTCTTCTTCTTGTTCTTCTTCACGTTCCTTCCATTCAGCCTTGGGTTCAAGTTTGGCTCGTTTGAGTGGAGGTTCCTTCTGCAGGCTTGCCTGTTGCTCCATTTTTTTTTTCCATCAACCACGACGACATGGATCCGTCAATACATTTGTCGACAACGCTGATGTCAGCAGCTACCGGGCAAAGAGAGGAGAGAGGAGAGGAGAGAGGAGAGCGAAGCGTCGTGATGAGGATAGTGCGGCAATTCAGCTCAGTTTTAGCAGGCATTCGATGGGACATTGCGCCCCAACAACACAGAAGCATGGCAAGGATAAAAATGGGAAGCAAGGAGACTACCTACCTGTTCGTGTATTTCGTGGAGAAATGCAAAAAAAGCATAGAATAGAAAGGGAGGTTACTGCCCGTATGGTGGGGCCAATAACAATATTATTTCCTCCATGCAGCCTCTTGATGGGATGTAGAGAAGAATTCAAGGAGAGGATTCAAAATTTTAACACCACCCCATCCAAATAAAGCAGCACTCATCCAACTATAAAACCAACAAGGCCATTTAACAAATTGCATCATTCAACAAACAACAAACAAAACAATCAAAACAACAACAACAAACCTGTTAACAAACAAGAATGAAGGCTGTTCTGGTACTTTCCTTGGTGTTGGCCTTCTTCGCTGCGACCACGTTGGCTGGGAGAGCAGACGTGAACTATGGTGGAGGCGATGTGCGCTACGATGGTGATGTGGTAACCTATGATGGCGGTGACGTCCGTTACGACGGTGGCAACGTGGTGACTTACGATGGCGGTGACATCCGCTATGACGATTATGATGGCGGTAACGTGATGTACGACGGAGGTGATATCCGCTATGATGGTGGCGACATCCGTTACGATGGTGGTGACATTCGTTACGACGGAGGAGATATTCGTTATGATGGCGGCGATATCCGCTATGACGGTGGCAACGTGGTGACCTACGATGGTGGTGATGTCCGCTACGATGGAGGTGACATCCGCTACGATGGAGGTGACATCCGCTACGATGGCGGTGACATCCGCTACGATGGTAATGTAGTAACGTACGACGGAGGCGACATCCGTTACGATGGTTATGATGGAGGCAATGTGATGTACGATGGAGGTGACATCCGCTATGATGGTGGCGACATCCGTTACGATGGCGGCGATGTCCGTTACGATGGTGGTAACGTTGTGACCTACGATGGCGGCGATGTCCGCTATGACGGCAACGTGGTGACCTACGATGGAGGTGACATCCGTTACGATGGCTACGACGGAGGCGACGTAATGTACGATGGAGGCGATATCCGCTATGACGGTGGCGACATTCGCTATGATGGAGGCGACATCCGCTATGATGGCGGTGATATCCGTTATGACGGTGGTGACGTCCGTTACGATGGAGGCAACGTGGTGTACGATGGCGGTGACGTTCGCTATGACGGAGGCAACGTGGTGAACTATGATGGCGGTGACATCAGCTATGATGGCGGCAACGTGGTCTACGACGGAGGAGATGTAGGCTACGATGGTTACGATGGAGGCAATGTGGTCTATGATGGAGGCAATGTTGGTTATGATGGCAATGCCTACGATGGCAATGTGGTGGCCTACAATTCCAACAGCGATAAGGAGGCTTCTTCTGGTGCTTCTCTGGCCGCTTTCTGGTTCTGAAAGGCTTTAGCTCCGAACGATCTTGCTTGAGAATATGACCTTTTTTTGTGTTTTATTTAGCTGGTCAAAAAACGTTATATGATTCTTGAATTGTTTTTTTTTTTTTGTTCTTTGTTTTGTTGTGCCTGTGTGTTCTTGTAGAACTAGGTTATGTATAACGGCTTCCTGAGTAGAGATTACGAAAAGAAGAAGAGAAGGGAGATTATTGCTTTGCATACTTACATACAGAACTGTTCTTCACTCATAAGAGGAGGAGGAAGCGGAGGAAGAGGTAGGAGTGCGAAAATAGTTGCGAAAAACAACTGTATGCCCGTTGCTGCTGCTAGATGCTCCTTCTTCCTCTGAGTGTCGCCGCAACACCTCCAAACGTTTCTGCCGACAGTCATCCCATTCCTGTAAGGTAGGCACGCGAACGAGGGTTTGGCACCGATCCAGCGTCTTCAGGACTGACCCCAACAAGCACCTCAGCTGGCCCTGTTTGCCATAGGCTAGCTGGTTGGCATCCTCCACCGAAAGCAAAGTCCGCAGCTGGAGAGCCACGGAGCGGTCCTCCTTGGAGCGCTGTCCCACAGAGATGCCGTGAAGGATGGCAGTCGGAGAGGTCAGGTAAACGTCTCCTTTATTCATGGCTAGTTCCAACAGGGAGAAACCAAGTGAAGTCTCTGCCTCAGAGGCAGAGGGTCGGGCGAAAGCAACGGCACGCTGGCCATGCAGAGTGACCGCCATATGCAACGCAGAGTTGACGTGATCGAGGTGCAAGGTTTGTTCGGTGGAGCGAGAGGCACCGCTAAAGTGGTACTGTACAGCAATGTTGCGCCACACTCCATCCACGAACCGCTTCACCAATGCCTCTGGCAGCAGTCCCTCTCCATCCTCCAAAAGGCATTTTTGCAGTTCCTCCAGGAACTCGTGGTTGACCTCC
The DNA here is from genome assembly GCA_031835245.1 of Balamuthia mandrillaris. Taxonomy (NCBI): domain Eukaryota; phylum Discosea; order Longamoebia; family Balamuthiidae; genus Balamuthia; species Balamuthia mandrillaris. The sequence goes on along the minus strand of JAVKOQ010000017.1, from coordinate 326,239 downwards.
CGCAGCGCATCCACAAAGGCGCAGATGGCTAATGAGGCTGGAGGCAGCAACGTCTCTATGGATGCCTCTGCCGTTCTGTTGGTAAACCTCGCAGACGCCGTTTTGATAAAAAGCGGTGAGCCCACAACTGCCTCCTCCGCTTTCTCATTGTCCTTCACTTTCTCTTCGTCGCCTTCTTGTGCGTCTGTTGCTGGTTGCTTGAGTAGCGGTTCGTAGTCAGCCGTATGAACGAGACTTTCCCAGTAGGCATGACCCTTGCCGTACTCGTCTTGTCGGTCGAAGAAGAAGGGCTTGTAGACCTCTCCAGCATGAACGGGATTCTCCAGCGTCACCGAGAAGTTTTCCAGGTCGCTCTTCTTCACCAGCACGGCCTCGTTGAGGTCTAACCCCAAGGAGGCAAGCAAGGCCTCCGCCAAGGCCGGCTCCAAGGCCGGTTGGCCCGCCAAGAGCACCGCAGGAGGAAGCTCGTTGCCGTACCGCCCTATAAATGAACCCTTGTAGGTCAGCCCAAGGAGCGGTTGCGTGGGTCCGGCAGCCTCATCGACTTGGTGTTGGCTTGTTCCTGTCCCCATTGCGCAACGTTTGGTGTTCTTCGTGGCTTCCCTTGGCGCGTTTTCCATTCCGTGAAGCGAATATACGTATCAATGTTCCACCAATGAAAAATCAGAGGAGGGGGTACTCCACCCCCAAAGAGCATCGTGCTGTGTGGGCAAGGAGGTCGGAAGGTTGGTTGGAGGTTTCCGCTGCTCTCTCTCGCAGGTCAAAGGGGGACGGGCAAGAAAAGCCTGTTCCATTTTCCACAGATTACTGTTTTTTTGTGGTGGCGGTTTTGTTGGGTATAAAACGAAAGCTTTTTGGGTTTGGTGCTTGTCACTCTTATCCTCTCTCTTCTTTCGAAGACCCCTGCCTGCCCACTGCTACTCGCTTGCTACACTTTTTTTTTTTTTGGGGTTTGCCTCACACACGAGACACACACACACACACACACATAAGAAAGATGAAGCTGCTACCGAGTTTTTGTTTGGGGGCGTTGCTGCTGGCGCTGGCCGCCCTGCTGGCGAGTGCTCAACAGTACCCGGTGACCCAATTGCCCGGTTACTCCGGCCCTGCTTTGAAGATGTACTCGGGCTACGTCACCGTGGACGTAGTACGGAACAGGCGGCTGTTCTACTGGTTTGTGGAGAGTCAAGGCAACCCTTCGACTGACCCTCTTGGTACCGTTTCGCTCACTCTCACTGTTACTTTCAACCTGGATTGACCCTTTTTATTCTTGAATTTCAGTGTTTTGGTTCAATGGAGGACCTGGCTGTTCCAGTCTTGGTGGTCTACTCAGTGAGCACGGCCCTTTCACTCCGGCCGCTGATGGAACCCTTCAGTATGCACCCATTAGCTGGACCAAGATCGCTAACGTAGTTTACTTCGAGCAACCAGCGGGAGTACGTCTTTTCTTTGGCCGTTCTTTCCTCACTCCACTTGCGCTTACCAAACATGTATTTTTCTTTGATGGTGACCATCCCATCCAGGTCGGCTTTAGCTACTCTGACTTTGCTCCCGACTACAACACAAACGACGACAAAGCTGCGGAAGACAGTTTTACCTTCATGGAGGAATTCCTCATGCTAAACCCTAGCTTCATCGGACGAGACACTTGGCTTGCTGGCGAGTCCTATGGCGTAACTACCTTCTCTTCTAGGTTCTTCTTTTGGTTTACGAAACTTGCTTACTCTTCCGAACAATTGTTCAGGGAGTCTACATTCCAACCACCACCGCCAAGATTCTGGACCATCCCAAGTCTTTCATCCGCCACCAACTTCGAGGTTTGATGGTGGGCAATCCTGTCTTCAACTGCGAGGCAGAGTGGTCTCCAGACGTGCAGCTCAACCTCTTCTATTGGCATGGTCTTGTCTCCTACACCAACTTTGCCAACTGGACTCGCCAGGGCTGCAACAAGGATAGCTCCAGCGCTGCTTGCTCCTATATTTACAACCAGACCATCACCCAGATCGGCGTGTTTGACCAAGAGCTCAAGGGCTTGGGCTTGAACCACAAGGCAAAGGCCATGCCCTTGTTCCGACACAACTACCTCCTTCAAAGGGCTGCCAAAAAGAGCAAGAACCAACCTAGCCTCGACCCCGATGACCTCTACCAGGACTTTTGCACTGGCAATGGCACCCTCGACTTTGCTGCCACTATTCCCACCAATTGTATGCCCATCGGAGAGCGAGTTGCTGCTTATCTTAATCGAGTTGATGTTCAAAAGGCCATCCATGCCAAGCCCACCAAATGGACTGAGGTTCGCTTTCTTTTTTTGTCTGCTCTTTTTCTCTCTCTCTCTCTCTCCCTCTCTCTTCTCTCTCTCTTCTCGCTCTCTCTTCTCTCTCTCTCTCTCTCTCTCTCTCTCAGTTTTCTAACAAACGTGATGACATACTGCAGTGCACTGATGCCATTAACTACGAGCCATCTGGAGCAAACATGAACGACATCTACCTCCGATTGTTCAACGAAGCTCCCAACGTCTCCGTCCTGGTATTTGCCGGCGACATTGACATTGCCACTGTTCCCTTCGCCACCACGCAGGCCTGCCTGGGCGAGATTGCAAACAAAGTACGGCCGGTCAGCGCGTGGCAACCGTGGTTCGTGAACGGAGCCACCGCAGGATACGTCGAGGTCTTTGATAAGTACACCTTCGCCACGATCAAGGGAGCTGGTCATGAGGCACCCCAGTACCAACCCATTACCTCCTTCGCCATGTTCAGCCGATTCCTCACTCGCCAAAACTTGACTCTCCCCGAAGAGAGCCTTTCTCCTTCCTCCTCCTCTTTGCTTCACCAACAACAATTCTAATTACTCGGCTGTCTTTTCCCTAACTTATTTTTGTGAATAGGATATTTACATTATCACTTTCATCCTTTCTCTCTCTCTCTCTCTCTCTCTCTCTTGCTCTCTCTCGTTCTCTCTCTCTCTCTCTCTCTCTCTCTCGATTCCTTTAGTCTTGTTTGATGGGACGAGTGGAAGCAGGCGGAGGGACCACGACGCCCCTTGCGGAGCGCCCCCTGCCCAGCACCGCACGCACCAACCTGGCCAGCTGCCTGATGCCCCCTCCCCAGCTCACCAGATAGACCACGGCCAGGAAGGGCACGTAGACCGCCAAGAACTGGGTCCAGGAGGGGCCGTACTGCAGCAGCAGAAAGGGCAGGTTGAAGGCCCAGTAGACCTGCAGCCCCACAAAGAGGACGTAGGGCAGCACCTGCACCCCGAATTGGAAGAGCAGGTAGAAGAGGGTGATGGCGATGGGACCCCAGAGGATGAAGGTCAGGATGAAGCCCAGCCCAAAGGTGGAGAAGATGAAGTTGAAGATGAGGAAGAAGGGGTCCAGCATGAAGTGGATGAACTCAAAGAGGAACATCTGAATGTTGGAGGACCAAGAGCAAGTCAGAAGAAAGACAGGGAAGAAGGGGAAAAAAGGGGCATGAACGAACCTTTGAAAACACGCCGTAGAGAGGTTTCAGTTGTCGCCAATGAACGGCAATGTCATCGAACGTGTTCTCCACGAGCCTCAGCTGGTCGTTCACCTGCAGCTGCAAGAGGTCCACCTGGTGGCGAAGCTCCGGGTCGTTGAACCAGAAGAAGCTTTGGGCCTTGATGGCATCCTGCTGGGCCTGAATCTCCCACAGCTGCCCCTGTTGCTCGTGCAGCACTTGGCTGAGGTTCTTGATTTCCGCCTTGATCTGCGCAACCTTCTCTTTGGTGCTCAATTGAACGTCCGTCGGTTCGTCCTCTGCGTGTTCCAGCAGGTGAGTCGATTTTTCGTGCCACCGCCCACTCGCAGCTGCGAGGTTTCGAATGGAAAAAGAGGAGGTTAGGCCGGTGAGAAGAATATTAATAGAGTTTCAAAAGAGAAAACACGAATGCTTTACGGTTGGTATGGCGATGCCACTCCTCCGCTGACACCAGCAAACAATAAGAGCTTACGACAGCAATGAGCAATAGCGCTAATCTAACACCTGCCCTTGCCATGGTTATTATTCGTTTTTCTGCTTGAAGGGGATCGGTGGTGCTCGTTTTCTCTCTTTGGCAAGCTTTGATTCGCTTTCTTCCCTCAGAAAAAAAGCTCTTTCTGTCGATTTTCATTCTGTTTTCTGAGACCTACAAAGTAATTTTCATCGAATTTTCAATGGGTTTTTTACTTGTATTTCGTGACGACATGGGGCGGAGGCAGGCGGGCTGTGTGTTGTTTTCAGTGCTCTTCTGCTGTTTCATCGGGCTCCTCGTTTTGCCATCCTTGTTGGCGGTAACGCTCGCGATGATCGTCGATGTACCTCTGAATCTTTTCATGTTCTTCCTTTGTTAGGTTCAACAGCTTGCTCTGGTAGAAGCTCTTCTGGCAGGGTCTTATCTCGATGACGTCTCCGTTGGAATAGAGGTTGATCACCGGCCAAAGCTTGTCGATGCTATCAGGAAAGGCCATGCTTTCCTTCCAAGCGCCGTTGAGGAAGAAGTGAATGGTATGACCGAAAGTAGAGTCCTCTCCTGAAGCTTCGTCGGTTTTGTCGTGGAAGTTGATAAGCACGCCTACCACGTCCCCTGTCTGCCATGCACAATCCAGGTGTCGACCTATTTGAAGCTCTCTTTCGCTGCCAAGGATGTCTTGGCTATAACAAACGTTAAAAAAGCAGAAGGATAATAAGCACAAAAAAAAAAGAACACTGAATAAGATAACCTAGCACTGTAGGAGAAGCAGAAGCAGAAGAAGAAGCAGAAGAAGAAGAAGAAGAAGAAGAAGAAGAAGAAGAAGAAGAAGAAGAAGAACAAGAAGAAGAAGAAGAAGAAGAAGAAGAAGAAGAACGAAGAAGAACAAGCAGAAGAAGAAGAAGAAGAAGAACAAGAACAAGAACAACAAGAACAACAAGAAGAAGAAGAACAAGAACAACAAAAAGAGGACAATAACAAGAACAAGAACAAGAAGGGGACAAAGACGGAGAAGAAGGAGAACACCACGTACGAAAGGGAATAATGGGTCCACCACATGAAACTATGCGGGACCATGCCAGCCTTATATTCCAGCGCTTCGCAGTCCCAACTATCATCCACAACGCCGAGGCAAGAGGAGTGACCGTTTTTAAAGTTGCGAACGACAAACTCAAAAGCCGCCAGACCGCAACTCTTGGTGAAGCACCGCTTGGAACGGACGGAGAAGTATGAGCCTCCCTGCCAGGCAACAACCCGGTTATGCTCTGAAAAGGTGCTCGCTGGGTTTTTCGTGCATCGCTCCACGTCCCAAGAAAGGTCAGAGTTCAACTTGTACAGTTCTTTCCAAGAGCTCACCCCGCCCTTTTCTCCTGCCTCTTCCAACAAAGAAGACGAGGCAGGGGTGTTAAAGTCTTGCACGCACCGGAGACGCCAAGAGTTGTCGTTGTTGGCCGCATGAAGGAACCAAGAGGACACCAGGAAACAGGGGAAGAGTTCCTTGGCCTCCAGATGGTCCAACGCCATGCAAAACAGTTCAAAGGGCAAGTCCGATAGCTGTAATGCTGTTTGGCTTTCCATTCGTTGCTTCTAGCTAGTTCGATTTAAAGACTATATGCCATGACGACGTGAAACATGCACTGTAGTCAAACGTTTGCTGATTGGTGGTTTGAAATTCCTCAGTCAGTGATCCGATCGAAGCGTACATTTGCTTTGGGCGGTGCTTTTTTTGGTGTGGATGTGTCTTCTTTGCTTTAAGAGGAGGATTGGGTGAGATTGGCGGACAACGGTTGTCCCTGTTCGTTGCATTTGGCAGTTTAAAAAAAAGCAAAGGCAGAAGATGAAAGGAAGCGTGGCGGCAGGCTTTCTCTGGCAGGCTTTTGTTCTGTTGTGCCTGGTGAGCGCGCTCTACGCTGACGTTGCGAACGCCTACTACGACGATCGCGTGCGCTTGACCGAAATACAGGCCCTCACTTTTACCAGCGGCGGCAAAACCACTGCCCGAAGATCCAGTCCCATCCCTCAGGTTTGGCAAAAATCTCTCATCCGACTAATGTTTTTGTGACAATGCGAGTCTATTTGAGCACTAGCACGCTAACCTATTTGTTTGTTGGGACAGTTGAAATGCATTGGTGGCTCCGCTTGCGGAAGCGAGCATGAACCGGTTGTCGTTCAGTGCCGAAACGTTGGAAATGATGGTTTCGGTATGTTCTACCTTTATGACAGAGAGAGAGAGAGCGAGAGAGCGAGAGAGCAAGAGAGAGCGAGAGAGGCAGTAGGAGAGAACAAGAGAAAGGGAGAGAACATAAGAGAGAAAGAGAGAAAGAGGATGAAACGAAGGACTACACCGCAGAGAATTGAGTGAACTTGGTCGCTTTATTAGTTGACTTTCATTGTTTTTTTTTTAACTAAAGATGTACAATGGAAGTGCGACGCTGACTTACCGACTAACGTACGCTTTGGTGAACTAGCTGTCAGGTGCGTTGTTCTCTCTCTCTCTCTCTCTCTCTCTCTCTCTCTAAAGAATGTAGGCTGATTACTTTGTTGTGGGAATATTGTTGCAACAGTTGCGAAGGCTATGACCATCCGGACGACCCATACGTGTTGCGTGGCAGCTGCGGTCTGGAGTATGAGCTGCATTACACCGCTCATGATAGTTACTATAATCGTGGTATAGTCTCTCTCTCTTTTCTCTCTCTCGTTCAACAGCTGAAGTGCTACTTTATTTATCGTAACAGGGGACAGCTACTATAGGGGAAGCACAGGTTCAAGTGGCATATCCACCCTTTGGAACTGGCTCCTATTCGGCATCATTTGTTATTTGGGTTACCTTCTCATTCGCACTTGCATCACCTATCCTTCTCCTGGCGCCTACCGCCCTACTGGGTGGGTTATCCCTGCTTTGCTTCTTTTCTTCTTTCGTTTTCTCTACCCTTTCCTCTCTCTCTCTCTCTCTCTCTCTCTCTCTATTCTCAAGTATGAATCTCTAACGTGATGCGCTTTATAGTGGAGGAGCAGGCTACTACGGTGGCGGGGGTGGAGGTGGCGGTGGTGGAGGAGGTGGAGGACCCTACTACGGAAGCGCCAGTTGTGCACCGGGAGCAGGACCAGCACCTGCTGCAGGAATGGGCGGTGGTGGCTTCTGGCAAGGAATGGCCACAGGTGGCTTGTTGGGATACCTCTTTGGCCGACCACGTGGCTATGGCTATGGTTATGGTAATAACTATGGATATGGATATGGGGGTCCCGGATATGGCTTGTATGCTCACTCTCTCTCTCCTCTCTCTCTCTCTCTCATTCGTTCACTCATCTCTTCGCTGCTACAGTGGTGCAAGGCCTACTTACAGAAGCGGTGGCTGGGGCGGTGGGAGCAGCTGGGGTGGCGGCTTTGGTGGTAGTAGCGGTGGCATGCGAACTGCCTCTGGTACATTCTCCCTTTCCTCTCCTTTTCTTTTCTCTCTCTCTCTCTCTCTCCTTTCTGACATTTCTCTTCCACTATTTGTTCTTGGCGAAGGCTATGGTGGAACAAGAAGAAGATGATAAGCAAAATCTTCTCTCTTTTACTTTTACAACTACACTTGTACACAGCAAACAAAAAAACCACAAATGCTTTCTCCTCACATGCACGCAGTGGCCTCCACGTTATTGTGTTGTGACGTTTGTTGCTCTCCTTGCCGCTTACACGTCGAAGAAGTATTCTCCTGCGGAAGTCGCTGTGCAAACGAAGCAATAAAGGCCTCCTGTCCTTTCGTCTCGATGGAAAGAGGGCTGAGAGAGCGCACCCTCTGGATAGCCTCCTCCGCAGAGATACCCTCCGAGTAGATGAAGTAACATGCGATCATGGTGCCGGTCCTTCCTTTGCCTGCTCTGCAATGCACGGCCACCGCCGCTGCGGCTCCGTCTTTCCGCTTCTCTCCTCTTCCTTCTTTTCTTCGTTGATTGTCGCTATTGTCGTTTGTCGTGTTGATGTGTTGTTGTTGCTGCTGGTGAGATGATGGTGCTTGTGCATTGTCTTCTTCTGTTCTTTGGTCATCTGAGGGAGAAGAAGAATCGTTATACCGATACTGATGCTTCTGTTGTTGAGATGATGGAATTGTGTTGTTGGCGTTGTGGTTTATGACGCGATGAACGAGTTGCACAAAGTGAAGAGCTTGCTCGAAGGAAGGTGCTCCAAAGCTTCTCACAGGGATGGCCTCATAGTCCATCTCGGCAAACGGAACATAGCTGTCTCCTTCTCCGCGGGCAGAAGAAAAACCAGAATAAGCAACAGAAGACGAAGACGAACGAAGAGGCCGGGCAGCAAAACTAGAAGGAGGGAACCACTCGCGAGGGGGGCAGCGCTCCTGCAGGTTGACCACGAGGCGCACGCCGCATTGCTCCTGCAGGAAGCGGAGCTGCTGCTTGTGCGTGGGACAGCCCATGCCCAGCAACTTCCCTGGTATGGCCCAGTACAAGCTCGGCGGCGGCGGCAGCAACAGGTTGGCGAGAAGAAGCTGTTCCTTCCCCTCCTGCTCCTCTTCCTCTCTCAACAGAGAGAGCAGCTGATGTTCTCCTTCGGTGCCTCCCCCGCCGCACTTCAGGCTTTGGTGCTCCGTGATGGCTCTTGGTCTGGGTAGCCAACAGAAGGAAGTGCCGCGAGGAGGGCTGGACAGGGAGAGTCCGCAGGCCCGGTCGCGAGAGAGAAGAGACAGGTTTAGTTGACGATGATCAGCTTCTTCGCCTTCGCTCTCATCTCCTGGTGGTGGTGGTGGATGAAAGTGAGTGGGATGTGTTGCTTCCTCCTCTTTCTTTGGCTTCTTTGCAGCTTCCGCTTTTTGGAGCTCCAAGACTTCAGCCTCGCAGCTTTCCTCGTCGTACCACATGGTAACGGTCGTTCACCGCAAGAGATCCACAAAAAGAAAGAGAACGCAACAACAACAACAACAAAAAGACAGACAGAGTCTGTTGTGCAAAATCGAATCAATGATTTTGGTTTTTTTTTGTATCGATGCGTTACGCTCGCTGGACGTGCTAGAGAGAGAAAAAAAAAAACGGTTTCACCCACAAAAATCCCGAAAAAAAAACCCCCTCCCCAAGCACTGTTTGCTGTTGGGGAAGGTGGAGAAGGCAGCAGAGCAGCGAACGGAAGGTGAAACCTCTGAAAAAGAAAAGAAATGGGGAAACATAAACGAAAACAGTGGTGGCTTCAGGTGGTCGGCAAAAAATAATAAGGTAAGGAAGGGCGCCGAAATTGGCATCCTTATTCCCGTGGGATGAAGGCAGGAAAAAAAAAAAGCTATTTTTGACCGCAATGGTGTCGCATTGCCCTTGGTTGGGCAGCATGTGATTGTTGGAGATCAAACGGGATGGCGGAATGGAGAGGCAAATTTTTGTGGACAAAGGGATCTCAGCACGAAGATCACGTAACTAGACGCGATTGGACGTTACATCCCGTGAGATTTAATCGGCGGAAATTTCCTTTTTTTGACTTGATATTATTATTTTATTATTATAATGAATCACCGCTATTCACCCTTTCTGCCGCTCTGTGCTAGAGTCGTCTTGCGTGTTTGTTTTCTTTTCAAAACAAAAGAACGAAAGAAGAGAGTGGGCTGCACCTCGAACATGTCTTCCTCTTTTCTTCTCGCTGTATGCCTCTTGGCATGCATTGGAGGAGTCCATGTCCAAGGCGCATACATCGCTGGGATCACCCCCGTCTCCATCGAAGGCTCTGCTGTAGTTTTTGAAGGTTTTTATTTACTTCTTTCGTTCTGTGCTTCTGTAACGTCTTCAAATAATACCTTCAGAAAAAAAAAAGCACAAAAACGTCTTCTGGCACTCTCTAACGTGCGTTTATAATCTCTTATATAACAGGTAGATATCTGCAAGCACGACTGCCCAAGGAATGGCCCAGGCCTGGCATTTTTCTCTTTCCCAGAGATGAGAATGGGGAGGTGATAGAGAGCATGTGGGTGCTCTTGCAACCACTGGGCTTGTTGGAGGTCAAGTGCAACCGGGTCGTTCAACAAGAGAATACTACCGGGACCATCTATGATCAAAGAGGTTTGTTGTTTCGGTAGGGGAAAGAGAGGGAGAAAGAGAAAGCTGAAAAGAAAGAGGAGTAGAGAGAGGAAGAAAAGCATGAAGAAAAGAAAAAAAAAAGAGGAAGAACTAACAAACAACAACAACCGAACAGGAACTTTGGAGGAATGTGACCTTAACAGTCAGTTCCAATTCAACTTCTCAAAGGCGGAGCTTACCAGAGAACTCGTTTCTCGCAACGAGGTGAGGTCTCGCTTTCGCGGGCTGGGGAGCAGCCCTCATAGCGAACTGATAGTCAGCTTTGCGAACATTGGAGAGCCAGAGACTAGAACATTCACGTACGGTGCCTTGCTTTTTGCAAAAACAAAGAAAGAAGAACAAGAACTGATGAATGGAAGATAACAACAGGAATGAAAACGGTGTGTCTCGCAATATTACGGTGAGAGGCAATACCATCAAGTTCTCTATCGAACTGGTAAACTTTGAGTCGGAAGTGCTGCCCTCCTTCAACGAAACAGACCAGTACAGTCAACTTCGCATGCAAGTTCAGGTTCTTATCTCTCTCTCTCTCTCTCTCTCTCTCTCTCTCTCTCTCTCCCTTTGCCCTTCTCGCCACTCTGTTCTCTTCTCTGTTCTGTTCCTCTCTTTTCTTATTCTTCTTCTTGCCGTTCGCTCATCGTCGTCTTATCTGCAGTTGACACTATCGCACAACTTGGAGCCGTACATCGTGAACGGAACAGGACGGCCCAACTGGCCATCCTCCGACAGCAACTTGACCGCCCAACTTGGAGAATATCAATTCGCCACCAGCTTTTACGCCAAAGACCGTCTCTTCCAAATCGACTTCGTCAAGGTTTGCTCCCCGCTCCTCTTCTTGCGTCTCTTTCATCCTCACTTGATTCTCATCGTTTGTTCCTCAGACTTCGTTCTCCTTGAACAACCCGCCAACAGCTTCAAAAAAGGTTCTTCCAGAGGCTGAATGGGGTTTCGAAGCTGTTGCAGCGGGTTACTCCCAGTGGGATACCGGATCGTTGGAGCCCACACAAAACACAATATTTCTCGAGTTCATGCTTGTAGGATCCACCAACGTCACTTACGATCCAGGTTTTGTGTTCCTCCTTTCTTCTTTTTGCTTTTTTCCTTCTTCCGTTTCTTCGTTTTGCTTTGTTTTTCTTGGAGATGATAAAGCTGAAAATCTTCTTTGCAATGCTGATGAGAACAGATGTATCTGTGCTTGTAAATCCGGATGGAGAAGAAGGAGGAGATGAAGATGATGACAACGATACGAAGATAGCGATTGCAGTGGGAGTGGTGGTACCGGTCGTAGTTTTGGTGGCGGTTGTCATAATGATTGTTGGTTGGATGGCGCAAAGGCGCAAGGCCGCGAAACGAGCAGAGAGAATACGTCGTACATCAGAAGTAATGAAGAAGAGCCTTCAGGATTAACATAGGAACATGATGAGAGAGAAGCTACTGAAAATGTTTAAATAGAACAAAAAGAAAAAATAAAGAAGAGGAAAGAAGTCGTCTTTTATCGGTGCTGTTTCTCGTTCTTCTCATTGTTGTTTCTTGTTCTTTGAGTGGCGGTGCATACTCCGAAGAATGCGAATAAAGTTCCAGTAGACTACAAATGATATAACTCTAAAGAATGGCAAACAAACTGCTTCCAGCAGCATGTTTAATAGAGTACCTCCTCCAAGCCCAGATTGTGTAACACCTGTTATTTTAAAAACGTTCATAAGAACAAGTGAGAGCAAGGGAACAAGAGTAAGAGCGAGCGAAAGAGAGAAAGATAGAAAGCAGGAAGGCAAGCAGCCAGGGTATTTGTCTTACACAACATAAATCCATCCAAGTTGGCGGGAATGTGAAGAGAAGGCTTCAGAAGGCCTTGAACAATGGTAGACGCCACTTGTTCAGCAGAGGCAGCACCAGAAGTCACTCCAGATAGAGCCAGTGTTTCCTTTGGCTTGTACTTGTTCTCCTCTTGAAGCATTGGTGTGTCCGTGTCTGGCGGATAGCTGCTCTTTTGTCAACTAGAGCACTAGAGAGAAAGAGAGAGAAGTATGGAAATAGAGAGAGCGTACGATAACGAGATGGTGATGCTATATGGAAGAAGTTCATGTTGAAGACTCTCTGTTTGTTGTGAAAAAGAAAAAAAAGTCTGTCAGTGAGTTCTGGATTTGAGAAAAAACGAAATGAGAAAGGAACCTGCCAAGCCCCGAAGAGCGCATTTAGTGGGGCCATAGGCAGAGTAGCCATAGATGCCTGCCAAGGCTGCCATCGAGCTCACAAATATGATGCGGCCTTCTCCCTGCTTCTTCCTATTGGAACAGGAGCAATAGGTAGTTGTGGAGAAATGAGAAATGAATAGAGAAGAAGAGAACAGAGCATAACGGAGAAACAGGTTGAGAGAAGTTGAGAGAGGAAACACGTTGAGAGAGAGAGAAAAGGAAAAGGAATAAGAGAAACTACTAACATGGAGGGCAGAACAGCTTTGACGCAGGCAACGGTGCCAAGGTAGTTCACTTTCATGAGCCACTCAAAGATATCGAGGTCAAGGTCATCAAAGGCCTGCGGCCGCGTGTCACCAGCACTGGTGATGAGAGCGTCGGCAGGTCTTCCGCTCTCTTCGAGGTAACGCATGATCTTGTCGCAGGTCTCTTTGCCTTGACAAACGTCTATGGAGAGTGTATCCACAAACTGTTCATCGGGAGAGATGCGGGCCTTCTCGATCAACGTTTTCGCTTCATCAAGTCTGTAACAACAAATGAATGAAGAGCGAGCGAAGGAAGAGAACGAGAAGCGAAGAGAGCAAAAGAAGGAGGGAGTAGCGGAGAAAAGAATAGAGAATGAGAACAAGAGAGGAGAAGCAGAGAACGAGAGAACGAGATAACGAGAGAAAAGAGAACGTGAGGAGAGAGATAAGCAGAGAAGAAACACAGCGAATACCTTTTCTGGTTGCGAGCAAGAATGGTGATGTTGGCGCCAAGTTTGGCCAATTGTATGGCGGTGGCAAGGCCGATGCCGCTGCTACCTCCTTTTATTCAAGCGGTGGTAGTCAAAAACACAAACCACCGAGCTGAAAGAAAGGAAAGAAACACAAACCAGTGATCAGCACATGCTTTCCTTTGGGATGAAAAGGTTTGGGCTTGGTGAGCCACTGGCCAACCACCACCAGCAGCAACAAAACCACAGCGATCACGCCCACCGCCACAAACATCTCTCTCTTGCTCTTCGCTGCTTTCTTCTCTCCGCTGAGGGTGTCGACAAAAATTAAGCGATGAATGGATAGGTCGTCTACTCATCCAAATATGTCCACGCTGCATTGTATTTCTTATGCTGTAGGTATCGTGGACAATATTTTCCAGGCTTTCGTTTCATTTAATTGTCGTGGAGAAGAAAGAAAAGAAAGCAAGAACAACAGCATTGGATGCGCGGCTAGTCGATAGGGCCAAAGTGGTGGTTAAGAAAGCAATAACCAATGGAGGAACTAACAGACAACGACGCTTTGATGAAGGCAGAGCAAGAATTCTTCTCCACTGCTTCTTCCTCTTTCGCAGGAGAAGAGCCTGGGGCCTCCTTTGGAGAGGATGAAATGCTGCACTGCCAGGGAAAGGCGAAGGAGGAGGCGGAGGAGTCTCAAGCGTACATCGAGCGCCTGGAAACGAGGTTGAGATATCTCAAGAGCGGCACCGCGCCTCCACCTCTCCCTTCTCCTTCTGCTTTCTTTCCTTCTCTGCCTCCTGCTCTCGCTTCGTCTTCTTCTTGTACATCTTCTTCTTGTGCATCTTCTTCTTGTTCTTCTTCTTGTTCTTCTTCTTCTTCTTATTCTTTTCCACCTTTGCTTCCACCACCTCCTCTTTTTCCTCCTTCCTCCTCTTCTTCGTCACTACTTCTCCTCTCCACCAAAAAAACATCAAATCCAGAAAGAAGACAAGACCACAAAACCAACAAAGAAGAAAGAGAAGGGGATGATGACGATGATGACACGGTGATGATGGAAGAGATGGAGAGAGCGATGGCGAAGCGACACGAACAACAGCTGCTCACCCAAAATCGGTTGGCCAAGCTGCCCAGCAGAGCCGGCGGGAAGGCACGCTCCGAGGAGGAGGCTCCTCTGTTGCTCTACCTTCATGTTGAACAACGCGAGGAAGAAGGAAAACACCAACACCAACAACAACAACAACAAGCTTTGTCTTCTCTCCAAAACGGAACAGAAGCAGAAGGAGAAGATGGAGAAGAAAGAAACGTGGAAGAATTTGAGTTGGAAGAAGACGAACAAGGCTTTGCGGAGAGTGTCATGGCAACTCTGTTGGGGCGACAACAACGTCATCACAACCAAGGGCGAACGACTGTACAAGAATCTTCTTGCGTTCCTTTTTGCTTTCGTTTTGTCTCCGGTCGGAGAAACAAAGAAGACGACAATGATGAAGACGTTGATACTTGCTTCCAACAACTGCAATGTCTTCTTTTCTAACCACAGAACCAACAAAGAACGGACAAGAACAAGAAGAACGACAAAGAGACAAGAAACGAATGGATTGTTGTAGCATCAGTTCTGCGCTTTACGCTTTGGAATAATGACAATCGGTTCGAAGCCAACAAAGCCAAACAGTTTCACTTGATGGCGCTCTTCTTCTTTCTCCTTGTCTTCTGCCTGATCAAAGTGATGAGGAAGGTAGTTTGTGGATGCCACCGTTGATGGAAGCAGCTCTAGTCTGTTTATACGGTCAACTCAACAGTGAGAAAAGAACACGAGAAGAGAGCAAGGAAGAAGAATGAAGAGGGAGGAAGGAAGGACGAAAGAGAATAGACGAAAGTACTTTTGGTATGCGGCAGCAACAAGTTGAGAGCAAAAGAACCCTTCTTCGTGCTCTTCAGGGTTGGCCAATTGTTGTTTACCTACTAGCCCTTTGAAGATCTCGACCAGGTTCAAGTGGTATGGCTTGCCTAACACCGATTCAACAAACTCTTGGACAACCTTCACAATGACATCAAAAGAAAGAAGGTCAGAATAGACAACAAGCGCATCACGAGCAAAGAAGTACGTTATAGCAGCGTGGAGTTCGTGGAAAGTGTTGAAGCCGCCGAATACCAAGCCTCGCGCTCTCACGGTAGCTCTGCAGTCGAACGTTCAAATTACAAGCATCCACCCCCACTTTGGTTGCTTCCAGCAGTACGAGTTTTATGTTTGGACTCCCATTCTCTTCTTCATCCTTTTCTTTTGTCTTCTTCTTGTCATCTTCGTAGACTGCAATCATTGCCAAATGATCCCACTAGTCGCCTTCACATAAGCAAAGAAGAAGAATGAAGAAAGAAAAATAGACGAACCTCGGAACCTGTGGCAAGATGCATCGCACGTTTTGCAGTAGCCACTCGCTCGCTAAACATAACGATGTCACCAACCGCAACACGCACCGGAATACCCTTCAACGGCACTCCCAAATGTGCCAACATCCCCTTCTGTTGAAATGGCACAAAATCGTGAGTACTCTGGTTCTCTTTCTCTCATTAGTCTATCTCTCTCTCTCTCTCTCTCTCTCTCTCTCTCTCTCGTCTCTACGTTCTTCTCTTCTCTCATATAGCATACTAACCGAAAAATGTTGATGTCGCTGAACACGACAATGCAGAAAGCCGCAAGACTGGGCAGTGCTTCTCTGGAGGCTCCCTCTATCGCTTTGAGGACCACTCCACAACCATTCTTCTGGTGCTTCGTAGAGAGGATGGCGGAGGTCCAACCACAGATCATGCACTTGGTTCATGGAGAAGGAGGAGACATCCAAGACAAGTTTGCCGAGGATAGAGCCCTTTTGGAGTTTGTTCTTTATCGTAAACTCCAACAAATGGCTTTTTCGTTGTTCCGTATCTGCTTCGTCTTCTTTTTCTTCTGCATAAGAACTTTGAGATAGAGAGAGAGAGAGAGAGAGATGTTAGAGAATGAAAAAAAAAAGAGAAGGCTTAAAAAGAACGAAGTTTTGGTACAAAGTGAAAGAAGTGTTCCAGGAAAATGTACGCGAAGACAAAGTTGCAACTGTACGAGCAACCTGAGAGGAGTCTTGAAGCTGAACGGAGCAACATGCCTTTATCGCTTCGTTGTTTTCAGAGCTGAGTTTTTCTGCTTCTATTACTGTTTTTTTTTTGAATGTTTATCAGGAGGGGAGAGAGGGAGAGAGCGAGAGAGAGAGAGAGAGGAGGAGCAAGACGATAAGAAGAGAAATGTACCAATTACATCGAAATAGACGATACCAGAACCTCTTTCATTGCTCTTTTTCTTCTCTTTCGTGCTCCTTTTACGAAGTGTTCCTGTAAACATCTGACTTAGCTCTTCGTCTCTCTCTCTCTCTCTCTCTCTCTCTCTCTCTCTCTCTCTCTCTTTTCAAGACACAGTTCGAACAATGTAACGCACGTTGAGCGAGGTCAAGCTCCTGAGACAGCGCTATCTGCTGCGCGGAGAAGGCTTGCCGAAGCAAGTCCGAAGAGCTCTTGGCGGACTGTGCTTTTTTGTTCAAGCACGTATGCTCCTTTTCCTTCTTTCTTTCGTTGAGTTGACGTTTGTAGGCCCTGTAACGAGGACTCCGATATTCCTCCGCTCCTCCGCCTTCGTCCAACTCTCCGGCGATGCCTCCTTCCGCGGTAGCCTCTCCCAACGCTGAGGCCTCGAGGCTGGTGGTGGTCTCAGCGCTTGCTCCATTGGCTCTTCTCTTGGAGAACATTCTCTGGGGAGTCGGACCCTTTCGTGGTTCTTCTTGGGCAACGAGCGAATGAATATATTGGGTGCATTCATTTTCAGGTTTCTCATGTCTAATCTCCTCTCCAGACTACTATGGATGGACGTGAGAAAAGTCGACTTGAATTGTGTTGGCTATCGAGTCGACATGAGAAGAGAAGAAATTCTATTTTTGTTTGGGCAGAGAGTGAGAGAAAGAGAGAGACGACGGATGGGAGTGCCAAAACTTGTAGCGGTTGGCCCTGAGGCCGTAACCTCCTCTGACTTTGACGCTGTGGTGTTGGTGGTGCCTGACGCGCAGGCCAAACTTCAGCACCTGCCCTTTCACGATGTGGTAGAACGAACCACCAAGGTTTTTATAATGCTGCTTCTCATCAAACTGCTACATTTTTTTTTGTGTGTGTGTGAGTGAAAAACAAAAAACTGATTTTCAAAGCATGATTTCCAGGTTGATGCTGCTTTTGCCGCGACTACCAACTTGGTGGTGGTGGATGAGAAGCAGGCTGCTGGTGGCCGTCTCGTCTTCAGCCCCACAGGCCCGCTGTCCCGTGACCAAGACGACGTTCGTCGCTACGCTGATGCTGCCAAAGCTGGCGTCCTCAGGTTCGTTCTTCATTCTTCATGCTTCTTTCGTTTTGTCTTTATTCGTTGTGTAGCCTTGTGATTTCAAACGATATAACAAACATTTTTTTGGGGTTGTGAAAAAAGGGCCAAGAAAGCAGGTTCTCTGCGTCCTCTTTTGGTAGTTGCCGAGAGGGAAGGACCGCTGCCCGAGGAGCTGTCCAAATTCCTCGAGGTCTCCCTGCTTGCTGCTCTGGCTGCTCTTTACGAGGTTCTTCTTCTTGCTTCGCTATTCGCTCCTACTTTATTCTTCCTCTATTTTGTTGAAGCTTCTCGTTTCGTTATCACTTATCTGTGTGATGACAGCCACTTCAAGCTCGTGAACATCTCGGTGAACAACAGCTGGAGCCCACCGAGACCGTTGGCTTCGTGATTGACGACCAAGAGAAGGGCAACTACCTCACCCATGTGGTGAGCGCCATGGAGCACGGTCGCCGCGTGGCCAGGGACATTGGCAGCGCCGATCCCGAGCGCATGACCCCACACAATGCCGCCAAGTACCTCACTGAAGCTTTCAACGGTACTGTCTACTTTCTTTTCGTTTTGTTCAACACAAACTCACTTTTATGTCGTTTGTTCGATAAAGGATCTGGAGTGTCGGTTGAAGTGGTTGCAGACCTGCAAGAGCTAAAGAAGGAGTATCCGTTGGCTTATGCAGTGGGCCGCTGCTCCACGCAGGTAGACAGGCACTCCCCCTGCATTGTGCGACTGGAGTATGCTGGAGAGGGTGAAATTGATGAGACGCTTTTGCTTGCCGGCAAGGTACCATCCATTTCTCTTAGCCTTTCAACTTTGTACCTAATGGGGAGTTTTGTATGCAACGTAAAAGGGTATCGTCTATGATACAGGAGGTGCTGACATCAAGTACGGAGGCCACATGGCGGGCATGCACATGGACAAGGGAGGAGCCGCCGGTGTGGCTGGCTTCCTCAAGACCGTCTCCCTGCTGAAGCCCAAGGGAGTGAAGGTCTTGGCGGAGCTCGCGTTTGTGAGGAACAGCAGCGGCGCTGACAACTATGTTGCTGATGAAATCATCGTCTCTCATGCTGGCGTTCGTGTAATGGTTGGAAACACGGATGCTGAGGGAAGAATGGTTCTCACGGACTGCGTCTCTCATTTGCGTGAGAAGGCTTTGAAGGTGCTTTTCTTTTGTCTTGTCCGCTTTTCGCTTTTCTTTCTTTCTTTTTTTAATTTGGCTTATTGCCTCGTTACTTCCTCTCTTCCGTCGTTTTTCTTTCTGAAACATATGAATGAACAGGAGAAGAACGCTCGTTTGATGACGTGCGCCACCTTGACGGGCCATGCTGGCAGGGCTGTTGGCCCTTACTCCATCACATTGGACAACGGACCAGCTCACGCGCAAGGTCTCTCTCCCAAGCTGCAGGCTGTGGCCCACCAGTGGGGCGACCCCTTCGAGATCTCCACCCTTCGCAGGGAGGATTACGACCTCATCGCCCCCAAGAACTCTGCCTATGATGTCCTCCAATGCAACAACCTTCCTTCTTCCATGACTGCACGTGGTCATCAGGTTCGGTGTTCTCTGCTCTTTTCTTACTTTAGCTCTTTTCTTTCTTCTCTGCCCCCTCCCTTCCCGCTCTCTTTCTGAAGCTCTGCATTCTGCCCTCCTCCTCTAATCTTTTTCTTCTCTCATCTCTCCTCCTCTTACTACACAAAATACCATGCTCGAAATACACAGTTCCCAGCGGCGTTTATCATCGTGGCCTCTGGATTGCAGAAGCACGGCCGTGACTCCGAGCATCCGCTTTGCTTCAGCCACTTGGACATTGCCGGCTCCGCTGCGGAGGGCGGTGACTACCAACACGGCAAACCCACCGCCACCCCCGTCGTTGCCCTCACCGCTCGTTACCTGTTGGACCGCATTTAACCCAAGTAACCCACTGTGGGGAGGGTCTCCTTTTACACCGACCGCGCCTTCCTTCTGCTTTGCGGGAAGATGAGCGAAAGGACACCTTATTTTTAGTTATGTAACGGTGATCGCGTCACCTTGTGTTTATTTGTAAGAGGGGATATGTGTGTAACAGTGTAAGTCTCTCTGTATGTGTGTGAGCATCGTTGCTCGCCTTTATATCTTTCTCTTCTGTTGAGGGTTCTAAGTGATTCTCTCTTGTTTCTCCATGTCGTCATATTCCGCTGTCGATGGTTGGTCACGGCATGACTCCGATGCAGCTGACTCTATTCTTGTAGACTTATGTGACGACACCATCACAGTTATTTTAATAAGGCGGCGCAAAGATCATAAGATCTAAGGACAACGAAAAAAGAAATCACGACATTAGTCTTTTGGGCCAATGAGCATGTTTCCCGCCAAAACAACCCTTCCTTCTCCCACGTCTCTGAAGGCAAAGTGGTGGGTTGGGGTGTACGGAATGGATGCTCATGCTGCTGCTGCCGCCAATAAACTTTTGGTACTCGTCATTCGCCTTGACACTTTTCTGCTACTCGTTTTCTTTTCTTCTCTTCTCTTCTTTTCTTTTTCCTTTTACTAATTTTGCTTTATTTTCGTTGTCCCATTGATCGGCTTGATCTTGGCGCCGCCTTAGTTATTTTAATTATTAAATTTACTATTATGACGACACGAAATTAGTTGGCAATGCAAAGTATGTAAGACATTATCGGAATGCAAGGAATGTGATGCCTAAAAAGAAAATAACGAAAAGAAGAAGAGGTTTTTAAAACAAAAACGAAAAGGCAGCCGCAAGTGATCGTCGTCGCACTGCTGCTCTCTTCTCGGAGTACTGTAATGCCACCGGAATAGTGCGCAGACCTAAAGCACCACACAGCATCCGCAACCGCCTTTTTTTTTGTTCATTTTATTTTTTAATATTTTTTTGAAGGATGGTACGCGACTTTTTTTTTCTTCGTGTGACACACAACCTCTCTGACCTATAGCTCTTCCTTTCTTTCTTACAAAAAATAGATCCATTGGCTGCTTTGTCTGAACAGACAGGGCAAGATAAGGCTCAATAAGTATTACACGGCGCACACCAGCAAGGAGCGCGAGCGGCTCACCAAGGAGATGATCAACCTGGTCCTCCGGAGACACCCTCGACACTGCAATTTTGTTCCATGGAAAGACTACACCATCATTTATCGCAGGTTTTTTTCCCCTCATTCTCTTTGTTTTTTCACTCTTCTCTTCACTTTACTTCTCTGGTCGTGTCTTTCTTTCTTTTCTGTCTTTTGTTCTCTCTCTCCTCTCTCTCTCTCTCTCCTTCTTATGCCCTTTCAAATAACATTTTGTGAGTGGTACTGTAGATATGCGAGTCTGTACTTTATTGTTTGTTGTGATACCAGCGATAACGAGCTGATCATGTTGGAGGTATTTTTTTTTGTGTGATGACCCTTTAGTAGACTCGTTGCTTCCTACCTTAATATTTTTTCTGTATGCAGATAATACACCTTTTGGTGAGAGCACTGGACAGCTATTTTGGGGAGGTGTGCGAGCTGGACCTCATTTATAACTTTGATAGAGTAATTAGCTTTCCTCTTCCTCTTCCTCTTCCTCTTCCTCTTCCTCTTCCTCTTCCTCTTCCTCTTCCTCTTCCTCTTCCTCTTCCTCTTCCTCTTCCTCTTCCTCTTCCTCTTCCTCTTCCTCTTCCCTCTACCCTCTTTCGTCGTTTCTCTTTCTCTTTTCTCTTCCACAACAAGGACGAAGATTATGTTCAAACAAACTGCGTTATCTTCCTGAACAATCATTGTTGACACTTTTTACACTTTTGATGAGTCCTTTCTTTTATTTTTTCGTTCTCTCTCTCTCTCTCTCTCTCTGCCTCCTTCGTTCTCTCGCTTCTTTTTGCCATCTTTTTTTTGGTTCTGACGCTTTGAACAAAAAGGCATATCAACTACTGGACGAAACGTTGATGGCAGGCGAACTACAAGAAGTTCGAGTTAAGAAGATAACGCATCCTTTGGAGCGAGAGGACCTTAAGGAGAGCAAAGAATTATTAGACAGGGTCTTTGTTTAAGTGGTGCTTTTTTATTTTTCGTTTTCTTTTTGGTGGGAGGTGGAGAAGAGAGCGCATGTATAGGCGTTTTTATTCGTTGTGCTAATAACTAATACTATTAACTATTGCTTCTTGAGAGAGAAAGAGAGAGAAAGAGAGAGGCAGAGTTCAGGGCTGGTTAACGCCAGCAGCTCGAAGTCTCAAGGCCTCTAGGGCAATGCAACCCAACCACGTGGAGATTGGGCAACCATTCGTGAACGCCCACTCTACCACCTCCAAATGCCCGTTAAGCGCCGCTAGATCGCAGGTGCTCTCACCCCAAGGACAGCCGTTCTCTCTGGCCCATTGCAGCATCCTCAGTTGACCTTTCATGGCAGCCAGGGAACAGGTCTTGCTGTCCCAAGGACATCCCTCGCTGCTTGCCCACCGAAGAACATCAAAGTGAGAACGCCCCGCGGCAACCGTGCAGGTCATCACATCCCAAGGACAGCCATTCTCATGGAGATATTGCACAATGTGCAAGTGGCCCCCAAACGCGGCGGCGGTGGTGTGTTCGGTCCAAGGGCACCCTAGCTCGTGGGCCACCTTCAGCGCCTCAAGGTGGCCGTTCTCAGCAGCTTTAGTGCAGAGATCGTCGTCCCAACGGCAACCCTGCTCCATGGTATACCGCAGACAGTCCACATGCCCGTTCTTGGCGGCCTCGCTGCACGTCTCGCTCTCCCAATAACAGCCCTGCTCTCGAAGCCACTTGAGCACGTCGAGACGACCCTGGGCTGCCGCGGTGCTGGTGGTGTTCAAGTGCCAAGGACCGCCCCGCTCGCAAACCCATTTCAGCAAACCGAAGTTGCCAGACTCCACCGCTGCCACGGTGATGATCCCATCCATGGGACAGCCGTTGTCCAGCGCCCATTGTAGCACCTCGAACTGGTCTTTGGAAGCCGCAAAGTCGCAGGTATTGGTGTCCCACGGGCAGCCGTGTTCATCTCCGTTGCCACACTCAACGGACTCTTTGGGTGATTACGGTGGATGGGGTGCTGCTTGGTCAATTTGTTCCTCTATGCGCTGCTTCACGTTGCGAACGCGTTCGGGTTCGTTCCTACGATGTGGTTCATCCTCTCTGTCTCGTTTTTGTCCGCTGCTCATCTTTCTCCACGTTTGCCCAACTATAGTTTCGTTGTTTGTTGAAACGGCACTGTACGGTGCTCTATTTATTGTGGACTCTTTAAGGCGGGCAACTTTGTTTTCGAACTACAGCTGTAGTTAAGTTTACAAAGCTGTAGTTTAGTTTTGTTGGCTTGTTTGGTTTTTGTACAACACGGAGTTCTTTACTCCTCTTTTGTGACGAAGATGGACTTGCACACGAAGGCCGTGCGGCCGAAGGGTAACGGCAGGAATGGCAAAGACCTCCGCCGTGGATTCCAGTGTTATCGAAAAGTGATAGAGAATCACGCTCAGCAACACTTTGGCTTCCATCAAAGCGAACGGCTTTCCTATACAGCTGTAGAGAGGGGAGAGTGAGAAAAGAAGAAAAAAGTAAACCTCAAGAAAGAGAGAACAAGAAGAAAAGAGAGAGAATAAAGCATGAATGATAAGAAAAAATAAGAGACCTTCGAAGCCCACCGCTAAAAGGAAGATAAGAAAAGGAATGTCGCCCTTTTTTGTTTTCTTTGCAAAAACGATCAGGATCGAAGAGTAACGGCTCCGGCCAGTAATGCTCATCTCTGTGTATAAGATATGGCACCACACTTACTTCCGTCTGTCAGAACAAAAAAAAAGTGAATGTGAGAATGAGCGAATAGAGAAACGAGAAACGCGAAAAGAAAGGAAAGAGACTTACACCGCCAGGGATATAAACATCGCCAATGTGATTGTCTTTCAATGCTTTTCTTACTTAAAATGTGAAAGGCAAGTTTAGAACATTCATAATGTTAGAGAGGGGAGGGAGGGAGGGAGGGAGAGAGGGAGGGAGAGAGAGAGAGAGAGAGAGAGAGAGAGAGAGAGAGAGAATGAACCGAACTAACCAAATGCTGGTTGAGGAGGAAAGAGTCGCATCGACTGTAAACACGACAAAAGCAAGTTGTTAGGGTTACATGTTTGCTAGAGAAAAAGGAGGAAGATAAAAGAAAGTGACTAACTTCCTGAAGAACGCTTTCAAGATATTCGAGTTTAGGTAGGTCGTCGTAATGAGGTATCCCCCTAGTCGCCCCCAACACGTTGTCTATCTCTTGCATCAGCTTCTCTTCCACTTTTGGATGTTTGGCCAATAAATAAAGAGTCCAAGAAAGAGAGATGGATGTGGTTTCATGTCCTGCAAACTGTGTTATAGCATAAGGAACTATGTAAATAATGGAGAATCAATGTGGAAGAGTGCAAAGAAGAGATATAAGGAATGGTACCATAAAGGTCATGACCTCTTCTTGTATCTGTTTATCAGTGAGC